>JAVDBV010047640.1:0-36568 GCA_032619315.1 Piper longum
TCCCCCGGCCATCCCAAGCCCCCTCCACCTTCTTCTCCGATCTCTCCTCCTCCCCTTCCCCATCCCACTCCCACCTCCGCCTCTTCCACGCCCGCCTTCCCCGACCAATCCGTCTTACCTGCGCCGCCGGCCGCCGCGGGGAGCCCGAGGTCGACGACGCCGCCGGACCGGAGAAGAAGAAGGGCGGGGCGGAGTGGTTCAGCTTCTCGGTTGATGATTTCACCACCGTCTTTGCTGCCGTCGCCGTTTCCTTGGCATTCCGGTGGTTTGTGGCTGAGCCGCGGTTCATACCTTCCTTGTCCATGTACCCTACCTTCAACGTCGGGGACCGGTTTGTCGCCGAAAAGGTATACCTTTTTCTTTTTCTTTTTGAATTGTGATGATGAATGTACTCGAGTTCTTTTGCTGCTCCGCTGTCATTAATGATTTAAGTTGAGGTTAAACATGATGGGTTTTGGAAAAGCTGCAATGTTTCTGTGTAAGAACAATTAATAAGAAGCGAGGAAATGTTTGGCAATGTACGAACACCGTGCAACCTGACTGCTTCTCTGTCTAATCCTAAGGATAATAGAATTGAGTGTATTGTTCTATGAAAATTTATAGTTCTTCAACATAAGCTTTATTCGCTGTATTCTATATTATATATTTAGATTCAAGTTAAGCGAATCGGTATGTTAAACCTTCAATCTTCTGTGTTAATGAAGAAATTGTTATATTTTCGACATGCCCCTAAACAAGCGGCAATCTTTCGGATTAAGATGCAATGTTGACTATGGATACATGATATTAAGCTAATGTAACTCTAGTTTTTTTAAATGCCGACCATGGCAGGTTACTTACTACTTCAGAAAACCGTGTGTGAATGACGTTGTTATATTCAAGAGCCCACCAGCACTGCAGGTAAATTCTCGTTATTTTCTTGGTTCTGTTACATGTTCCTCTAATATTTATGTACATGTCTTAAGAGGCTTTTGCTTTTCAGGAAGCAGGATATAAATATGAAGACGTTTTTATTAAGCGTGTGGTTGCAAAAGAAGGAGATGTTGTGGAGGTGAGTTTGCAAAACTTCCAGCAGTAACATTGTTACTAAAATGTCCACAATTCTGTTAAGGAAGTGGATGAAACAGCAAGAAAGTAAGAAAACATTAGTCCTTCAATGTTTTAGGAGTTGTTTCATGAGTATGTTGTTTAACAATTAATATAGTTTGTGTGTAGTCTTACTTCCATTAGCTTAAGTCCTCTTCCCTTTGTTTTTTAAGGTTTCTGGTTAGTATGTTATTAGTTCAATTAGTCATTGTTCGGCTCACTTTTGGAGTTAAGGCCACTTTATCTAATTGAAAACGTGTAGTTTACATATGTAGGCTGATGGATAGCTGCTCGGTATAACTGGTCGAATTTAATTGATATTAACCTGTTAGAGCTTTGATTCAGAAGAATGAGGTCTACTAAAAAGAGGATATCTGGCAGGTCCATGATGGTAAGCTTATAGTTAACGGCGTTGCAAGGAATGAGGAATTTATCCTTGAGCCGCCTACCTATGCCATGGGTCCTGTCGTATGTTTACTCTTCCCTTCACCTCTCACGTTCAATCTATTATTGTCTACTTTTATTTTCTACTTTTTGAATTTGTATCTGATTTGATGCAGCTTGTACCTGAAAATTCAGTGTTTGTCATGGGGGACAATCGCAACAACAGTTTTGATTCTCATCTGTGGTAATTGAAATATTTTTTTGATCTATGTTCCAATGTTTTCGCATGCCACGTTTTTTATCACTTATTTTATTACTGAACAGAACAATATATTTTCGACAGGGGACCTTTGCCTACTAAGAATATACTGGGAAGATCAGTGTTCCGTTACTGGCCCCCTGCAAGAGCTGGAAACACCGTTCTTGAGCGTGGTTGTGAGAACAATGCCCCTCGGATAACAACTCTACAGTCATAATTATGACTTCTCATATGTTAACAAGATTTTTTCCCCCTTACATCCTTGTGTGGACAAGTTTCCACATTTTATATTCATTTTTATGATATCTGTAATGAATTGCAGGACACCTGAGTTTAGTTACTGATGTGCGCATCACTCTAAGGACCCTTTCAAGGTATGCTAACATCTAGGCTGATCATGTGGTCAGTTTGATTACTAAAATATTTAAAATTTGAGGTAATTTGATTAACTAAATAAAAATTAAACTATAATTGCTAACAAAATTGATTAATTCGATTTGGTTTGGTTTTAAGTGAACTCTAACCAAACTAATCAATATGATAAATAATATTTTATATCATTAAATACTCATTCTTTAGTGTTTATTATAATTATTTTTAAGTTTATTTAAGAAATAAAGAATTATTAACATATATTTAGAGGTCAATCATACACTTATCACGAAAAATTATTCTAATTTGAAATATTATATAATATTAACACATATTTTGACGTCAGGAGATGCTTGCCCGTCTTCCGCAAGACCATGGCTATAGCCAGCCAGGCTTCTCTTTCTGACAAGACACTCGTACGCAGATACATCACAGGGATCATTCAGTTATATCAATGGAAACCACAATATATATTTTTTTAAACACTGTATCTGTATTTTTGGGTATGTAACAAAAAATTTCCCTATTAGACTTGCTGCCATTGTCAAGTATAAGTAAAAGCCGAGAAATTTCACAATTTTAGCAGCCTCAGCATTTTTTACTTTTCACTGTTTTACAGTTCATCTTTGGCGGTATGTTCCATAGTTGAGGTATCTGCGCTGCCGTCAGTTGTTTCGACTTTGGTTTTGACTAAAGATGCCAAATCTTTCAAACTAGATTTACTTAAAAGTTTAACTTGCATGTATATAAACAAAAATGATTAGATTCAAGTAAACAATAAATTTGTCTTAAAATTCCATAAGTGTGTGTCAAGACTAAAGAGTGTTACCTCCTAGCCATTACCCTCATCTATCCTTCATCCTCCACTCTCTCTCGCCTTCATCATCTGCTCATTGTCGGGCTTGTTTTCTTGGAGCACCCCTGGCTTCGTCGCCAACAGTCACTCCCGTTCGGTCAGGCCCTTCCTCGCCGATTGTCCATTTCCCCTACCTTGCTTGCTCCTTTGTACTTTCCCTTAGCCGAGCCCTCCCCACATGCCTCACTCACCCCTGTTCAGCGCAGTCAGTGGCAAGCACTGTCATCAATATCTGTCGATTGTCACCCCGGCCACACTCTCCCCTTCACCCTCACCCTACCCTACCTAAATGCACAGCCACCCTCACAATTGTCCCTCACCAAACAGACCCTATGAGGCCCTCGCCGACCACTTGCTGTCATCGTCGTCAACCGGTCTTTGCTTCAGCTAGATGCCTCCTTCACACCCGAGCCGTGTGCCTAGCCCCAACCTCGACCATGTCCTCCTTGGCGGATCAGTAGTCACGCTGACTATAGCCACCTTTGCCACCATTGTCGCCACTAGGATTAGGTATACATCACCATCTATTGATTTGTTTTTTATTTCATAATCATGGATATCATTGCATGATGAAATTGGGAAGATCACATATATTGATTCAAATAGGGATGCTTTGATGCAATTATGAAATTAAATTGAATAAGCTTAAAATGTTGTTGATGATAAATACTTGATAATGTTGTAAATATAGAATGATTTGAAACCCTAGATGCTTGTGATTAGGGTAATTGTTAATTAATTTGTATAGAAAATTGTGAGGTGATCATGATAGGCGATTAAATTGTATAACGTGTTGCAAGTTAATTAAATCAGACTTATATGCATGTCTTCAAGAGCAAAGAATTAAAGTTCATTATGAACAACTATTTCATTGAAATATAAAACCTTAGGGTCATGACAAATAATATTTTAGTAATTTTACTTTTTCAATAGTGTGAGAATCTACTTTTAATACTTGCAAGAAAGTTATTAGTGATTATCGTAACAGTTTGAAACCAATAATGGTAAGAGAGTTATTAGTGATTATCGTAGCAGATTGAAACAAACACAATTAAAATTTTAGTTTGTGCTCAAAATTAACTACGTCTACGATATTGTAAAGAGAATGAAGATGAGGATGATGAGAAAGATGACTCAGGTAATGATTTAGATTGTACATATTACTCCTAATTGCTTATTATTTAATAGTGAATATTGTCTTTTCTTATTTGTCTTTTCATGATTGTATTTTTAGATTATTTTTATATATTAATTTTATAATATATTTATATACTAAGTTGAAGTATTACTATATTCTAATTTTATAATCATTTTTTTAAATCCAAAAGTGAAATAGAGTTCTTTAATATTTATTTTATTAGTTTATTTTTGCATCACATATTCAAACACAAAGTATGTTCAAAATTTTAATATCTACTTCTGTTAGTTGTTATCGCCTTCATAGTTATTATAATATATACCCATGAATTTTATTCATTAGGATGATTAGTTTAAAGTTTTTTATATTGAATCTAGCAATAATACTATAATATATTTATTCCTTTTACAAAATTTATTTTTTTATTCAATCTAACATCTCACAATGGATGATGTCTATTAATTTTTATAAAAAATGTCAAATATTGATGAAGGCCATAAAATATAGACTTTTGAAAGCTTTCTTTCAATTTTGGGTTTATAGTTCTTAGTATTTTATTTTTTTAGAAACATATACTATTGAATAGTGTCTTAGGTATTTTGTAAGAAAAAATTCAAACATGTTTGAAACTTGAAAAGACCTTTTATTATTGAGATACTTTATATACATATATTAATAAATTATTTTTTTTAAATTTTAATCTCTATAACTATATATTATTTTCTCATACGGGCTACTTTCGACTTTATGATCGAATTGATTTCGAGCTAGTTTCGAACTCTCAAATAAGCTAATTTTGATCTCCTAAATAAGCTAATTTCGAGCTCCCAAACAAGTTGGTTTAAAACTCCCAAACGAGTTGGTTTCAAACTCCTAAATGAACAGGTTTTGAGCTTCTCAAAATTTAACAGTTGAAGCATATTCAAGTTCGAGTCGATGTTAGAGTTGATTTCGAGTATATATACTCAAAATTTTTTCAATCTCGAATCGAGTTCGAACAAACTTCGAACAATTTGAATTGAATTCGAGCACAAGTTGAACTCAGCTCGCTCGTTTAACAACGTTACTAGTACACTTATAACTTAAAGTGCACTTCTACCAGGGAAGGCTCTTTAGAAAATAAAAACGATAAAATGAGTGGCCTCTGTATATTTTTTACATTGATTGGTTGAAACCAGCATTATGCTTATAAGATAATTGAGTAAGTAAAATTCTTAATGGTTGAGTTTAGTTGGGTCATGTTGAATATGGTTCAAGCTCGAACCATCCCTGAAAACAAGGTTCAACCTCGAGTTGACTCCATGGCGCCCATGGTACAGATCGCAGTTATTTGACGGCATTGACACTACTATCATAGAAAAGAAACAAATCATAAAATGGTAAGAGCTAATTTGTTGTATATTCATTATATCAATCAGAGAAGATTCAAAAAATTTGTCTCAGAGTTCTTGCCAGAGCTTGAGGAAAATCTGAGTCCCTTCCGAGGAATGGACAACCGATGGAACCAAGCGTCATTTTGAACACGTATTATTTAAATATGCAAAAGCGAAACGAATAGCCATTAGAACTAACATGCTCTTTGTTAGAAAGAGGAAGAAAATTACACTACATTTAGCTCGTCAATGTTTGAGTTAGCAAATTGGAAGAAACAATGCAAATAATTTATCTGAGTTACTCTCTCCATTTGTGATCAGCTTCCATCTTGGGAAGCCAGGACTACTAAGTTTAGCATAAATTAATCACACCAAGATTATAATAGATGTTGTCAGCTGATTTTATTAACAGTACCATACAACCTTAATGAACTTGCCCCTAGCTAATCTTGTACTTATTCAGATGTCATGAGGTGGACTGAGTGTTAAAATATTTAGTTGGTAGAGGTCAACAACTTGGTCTGTAATTTTTACCTACTACAGGGCTTAGACATTGAAAAAGCCCAATAATTCATTACTAAGCACAGGCACAGCGACTATGACAATATAATTGCATTTGGGCATCAAACAAACAATGTTTTTCACTATCTTATCAACCTGCATGGGCCTTGTCTGATTCTTCGCGATCCCCTAAATAATTTCCCCGTATTGCACGGACTTGCACCACACGCATTATACAGGAGTCTTGTTCATTGTTGTGGGGAATTGTTCATAGTTCATACTAATTTTTGTAACTCGTTGGATATATATGATTGGATATTGCAAACGCTAATGGTATTTGTGACGAATTAAGGTCGCCAAAGGGGATTGCAGTACCTTTGGAATTGAAGGTAGACGACAAGCATGTCATGTTAACATTCATAAAAAGCTTGAAAGTGCATTGGAGATAGTGGCCATCTGATGCTCAGATGAGTACTCCATTGTGCTGGCAGCATGGAAGGAGGAACAAACCCCTTTGAAAACCGGCCTTCTCCATGGCTATTAGCTAATTTCTTATGCAACATATGAAGAGGTGGCTGTGACATCGGTCCTCTATTTAGTGTTAGGCCCAAAGGACTCATAAAAGGGACTTAACATTTAGGTTCACGTGCCTTTTCTTAATTTAGAATAAGGTGTCCCCGTTAACTTATATAAGTCACTAATTATTTCCAAATATTATGTGTGATAAACCCAATAATTCTCCCTTTTACATATTATATCACCCGAATCATCTCCCCCTCACCAAATACAAGACCCACATATTATAGTAAAGTTTTGAGAAAACTCCAATTCGGGTCAGTTACCATCCAAATCATCTCCCCCTCACCACATATCGAAGCCCACATATTATAGTGAAATTCCATGAGACTTTAATTCGGACTGGCCGATATACCATGAGACAAATTGAGGCAATACTAAAACCAACTAGGCTTTGATACCACTTCTAGGCATAATAGGTCCATAAAAAATGACTTAAAATAGGTTCATAAATCTCTCTTAATCTAAAAGTTAACTTAAAGAATAAGATTTTTTCATTAGTTAGATACAAATCACCCGTTATCTCCTACACAATGTGAGATAAACCCAACATTTCGCCCTCTACATTTCATTTTTTTTCTGGGTGTGAAGTTGTCATCATTATCATTTCATAAATATTTCGAGCACAAAAATAACAATCGGTGCCATCACGCAATATTCTGAATTTTTTGTCAAGCAGCCGGTGAGTTAGGTCGAATATATAAAAAGATCTACAAAGTTCTATGCATGAATTTGTGCTTTTTTTTTTCAAAGCAGTAACATATATGATGGACGTGTGATGAACAAGCGATTGACTTCGAAAGAAAAAAGAGCAGAGAAGATCATATTCGAGAAGAGAGGGATGTAGAAATGAATCCTTCTTTTTTGTTGTCTCTTCCCCCACTTTATATCTTGATAATCACTGAGAAAATTCTCCACGAAGTTTTTTTTGTTCCAAAGGAAGCCAAAAAACATGTATACCTTCTTCTCAAAAGATAGAGCAGGATGAAAATGGAGCATGCAGTTATACTTGATCCTTTGTATGTGCCTGAAAATATTAAGCTGGATAAGTATTAGTTAATTAAATTACATATTTGCCAACAGAAGGTAAATATAAGCATTGAACGCTATTTGCCATATCTATCATTATATTAAATGCAAAAATTTTCCTTTATTTTATGCTATATCTTTTTTCCATGCTACTATTTTTTTCATCTATTTTGTAATTTTAGATAAAATTATAAAGAAGAGGAATATGTGTGAACCTTTTTTTCTAATTATTTAACATTAGCTTGCATCAGCAAGCGATCACAAAAATCAACTGCTGATCGATCCAAAATAATATATATTTTTCCTCTCTCAAAATAAAATAAAATAAAAACAGAGACATTGTCATGGCTATACCTCATCTCTTTCTCGATGGAGACAACGATGGTTGCCAAGATATTTGGAAGGGAGCATCCTCATCTACTCATTGGATAGAGCAAGATATTATTCTTTTCTCCCACCCTTGAGCCATTTTCAACATTTATTGGGTAGAAAATCTTAAAAGTCGGCATCTTAATTCTAATCATTTTGGGTATTTTTAATTGTTTACGGAGTCCAAAGGACTAGTGTAACATAATTAAGAACAATCCTCCACGTCATAAATCTTTATCATATACATATATATTCACTCACATTTCACACGTCGAGGGTGTGCTTTTTTCACAAAGTAAATTCATAAAATTAAGTGGATTGTGAAGCGGGTGAGAAATGGTATGTGAAAAAAAAAATTAGCCGCATCCGTTCCCTTAGCGTGCTTGGATTTTTACAAGATTAAATGGGTATCAAGATTAGACTGAGTGTATATTTTCCTATACCACGAAATACCCACTTAGCAAACTTGTTAATATAGCACATTTAGGACACGGCTATGTTTGACGTGACCATAAATCTTCCCACCACTTAATTTAAATAAGGCTAGTTTTTTGGTCTAATCCAACTATGTGATTATTCAAAACCTCTATGAATTAATTATAATCAAGTGGGGACTAGATCAATATTATTATCAGGTCATGTCCTCCTTACCGCAGTCGTTTTTGGGATTAGATAAAAAGAAGATGATAAATTCATAATGTGAAAAATGAAAACACAGTGGAAACATACATTATTAGACATGTATCTGGCTTGGACTAATCTCTACCTCACCACCATTATCATCATCCGCCGATTATTTTCATTTATTCTGTGCCACTTTGGCTTCTTCCAATGCCCATTTATTAAGCCTTAGCTTGGCCTTCCCTCTCCATTCCATATTCCACCGCTCGCTCGCTCACTCACTCCTTGTCTTACAAGTTATTAAGTTGTTTCCATCCAACACTGGGCAGGAAAGCAGTAGCAGACCCGATTCTGTTCCAGTTTGTTGTCATTTGTTGCCAAAATCTTGTCCAAAAGCTTGAAACTAGCCAGACCTGTTCATCTTGGTCAGACTAGTTTTTTCTACAAGTTTTCCTTCTTTTTTTTTCTTTTTTGGTAGTGGTTCTTGCCTGCTTCTCATTCTTATCCATAATCCTTACAATTTTGCTGTGAATTCGAATTTTTTCCCCCCAATTTTCACTACATGGGTACTTGCGAGATCTGCTTTATCAGATCGAGCAGTTGAAAAGCTTTTCTTGATTCAAGACTAATTGCAGAAGGCAGTTGTGTGGAGGAGAGGAAGATGCTGGAAGGGAAGGCTCTAATTCAAGATACAGACATGCCACTGAAGATGCAACTGCTAGCCATGACTTGTGCATCCCAAGCTCTCGATATTTATGATGTTTGTGATTGTACAAGCATTGCTGGGCACATTAAAAAGGTAAGTAGATGTGATCCTCAATTACTATAAAAGTCTTGTGTAGAAATCACTTGGGCATTGAACTATATGTTTTGGTCATGGTAGAAATTTGACATGGTTTATGGTACTGGGTGGCAATGTGTTGTGGGTTCCAACTTTGGTTGCTTCTTCACACATTCAAAGGGGACTTTCATCTACTTTTGTTTGGAAACTCTGAAATTCCTCATCTTCAAAGGGGCCTCTTAAGCACCTGTGACATGAATATGGAGAATCCCGTCCCTACTTTGCTGATAGTAGGCCAATATGTACATAAAATGTTCGGATTTTCATAATTCTAGCAGGGAAAAAGGTGTACTATTTTACAAAAAGTCCACTTTGTGTATATGTATATAGCCATTTACAAGCTCTAGTTAATTCACATCTCAGCCCTGTATTCACCTGGACTTGGCTTGCAGTCTCTTTTTCCTCTTTTATTTATTTGGGTGCATTTTCCTGCTTTGTCATGGTCTTCAGACAACGAACTGTGCCAATTGGGTGTGAGGGGACCTTGTCCGGTAGTGACAAGAACAATTTGCACCCAATTCTAATGTTATAGTAGTGTGTAAATTTTTTCAGATTACCATTCAAAGATCTTTGCGATCACCTCGCAATACACTAGCATGAACAAATCTCAACCCATTAAAATCTAGACGCCAAGAATGGATTAAAGAATAAAAGACAGAATAGTTTGATGCTCATTCGCCAAGGATATGGATTCTTGTGCAACCTTTGACAAGGATAGTGACAAATTGTGCTTGGAATAATAAAAAAAACGACGGAGGACAAATTGCCCAGTTGCAAAATGCCATTGTCGAGTCCATCCTAATCTCTTTGTCGATCAATGTCGCAAATGGGCCAATATTCTCTGAATCTATCCACTTTATAGCTGCCTGACGCTCAATATTATTTATCTGCATTTTAGATTTTTACCACCTTGAAAAAATTTAGTTCGAGGAAGAGAGAGATTATGAATATTTGTACATGCTAGTGTGTTATCATGAATTACTATTTATAGACCAAGGTTACTATTTAAAGTCCTATTGATAGATTTAATAGAATTTCCGTTTCTTGCATGCTTAACCAAAGAGGACCTTCGAATTTTGAGTTTTGTTACTCTTGTAGATGAAAAGGCGACGTGGAGAAATCCCGAACCCTTTCCCAACAGTATTAGGCAAGAATGCACAATATCAAACTCATCCTTCACTCCAAAGAATACACAACAACATTCTTATCATTTACAAAATAAAAAGAAAACGAAAGAAAAAGGGAGGATCGGAAAGATAACAAATTCCTAGAGTTTTTATCAAAACTCTTTGTTTCACAACTGTTTCAACCGAAAGAATGACCATCACTATAAACATTTTAAGAAAAAAAATGCTTGCCTATTATACAAAGAAAACTTACCAAGGTATACATTGGACTAAAAGGATCAAATATGATCCTAGCCGCTTGATGCACTTGCAATGAGTGCGAATCTGATACAGTTTCAAGAACTCCCATGAGATCGGACAGATGATATTGACTGTGCCGACACAGATGCTGTAGGACTGTTGAGTTCTCGCTCACCATTAATTGACCGTCCCTTTCCACTTAACCTGCTTATGGCCTCTTGAGCATACTCCGCAAACCAACTATCATCAGGAAGTACACTGCGCAGATATACAAATCTCAAATTAAGAAAGCCAGCTCAACATATTAGTGTAACCTGCAAAGCTGGCGACAAGCGGACTAAAAAGCGTTTTAAAACCATGACAATACCACATGGTAAAGTCTTACAGGTTTCCCCCAACAACTACGATTCCTCCCATAAATCATAAGTAGAGATGAAGGAGAACAGGAAAATGGTGGAGATGGAAGCCATAGACAGCTACATTTGGAGAAGAGAAAGAACAACTTGGTTTGGGGATTTCATCAACATTCCAAAAACCGTTTCATTACAAAGAGGTAATGATATTGTACGAACCCAGCTAGAAAACGCCCACTCCACTTAAAACCAAAGCTCATTAAACCATACGATAGCACTAACCACCTAATTAAACCCCCCTACTAGAATATACTCTCAAGATAAAGATCCTAGTGGAAGGGAAATCATATCAGTATAAAAGCAACAAAAATTTACCGCGTCAATCTTGTTCTATTCCATTTAGTGATTCTTAATAAATTCCACAACACAAAAGTTTTTAAAAAATAACTGAAAGCAGAACGTGAAGACATTCCGCAGAGCAGCACTCTTACCTATATGGATCGATTCCTGTAGTGGAGAATGCATTAACAGCTCTGGAGAGTATATCCTTGATGACTTGATGCAAATTTCGAGACAGAATACGGCTCTGAGAGGCAAAGTGAATCACAAACTCCATATCCAAATAAAACTGTACAAAAATACACCAGGCAAAAAGAGTTTAACGTACAATAAACTTGTTACAGAACAAGATACGGTTAACCATGGCATGTCCTTACCTGCTGCAGCCCAAATGGACATAAAGGCCTTGGCCCATCCTCAATATCTTCCCAAAAACCCTGATCATCTGAGAGCCATAGAATAACTGTCTCTGTTAATCTCATCAGGAGAAGAGTTGCAAATCTCTCTCTCCCAACAAACATATCAGCAGCTATTGCTGACATACAGTTTACCTTTGCAAAGAGCTCCTACACAAATAACAAATATCAGAATTTCCTTATCTATATCACGAAAAGTTGATAAAATATAACTCAGAAATTTTTGTCGCATGAAACAGTAGGATGGAAAAGGCAAAAAACCCAACAACAGATAGTGTTGTGATAATTTTCCACAAGCTGTAGATCCTTGCATTTATTACCTGGAAAATGGGTGAAGGAAACCACTCAGGCTCCTCGATACCATCCATACTGATGTACATTTCTGCACTCAGATGAGTATCCCCATCCTCTGTAAAAATCAGATCAAGAGCATGCTGTCTGCAGAAACTATCTCTCAACCCATCTACTACACGTAGCAATCGCCTCTTCCATTCTCTTTGTTCAGGCTGGCGATTTTGCCTTTCTGAAGTTCTCTTACGCACATTGTCCTTTCCACCAGCTGAATACAAAGAAGAAAGCTTCATTGCCGCACGAGGGAGTAAGTCATCAGCTAGTAAAAAAGCATTTGCCAACAAAGCAATCTGTTGAGATTCAGACTCAGCCATCCTAACAATTTTATTTCTGGATTCTTCAAAGCCTTCCTCATCCTCCATCAAGCCTGGTAAGGCATTAATGAGCAAGTTCACATATGAGGTGTATGCTTGCAACAAGCCTTCTAAAATAGGCCCTCCCAACTGCATGCTTAGTAGTGATCCAACATCCTCAAAGAATTCCTACAGGGCAACCAAAAATATGAGAAATAAAGCGCTGGCCAATATAATGAGAATCACAAATGTTGAAACCAAAAAACGCATTTCAATTTTAAAATTTAATTTTCATATAACCTGAACCATTGAATTGAAACGATGAGCACTGCTAGAAAGTTTAGGAAGAGATAAAATTCCACCACCAATCAATGCAATAGATCTACCAGATGAGCATGTACTTGACGGAGGATATGTCAGCACCCAATCATCTGCTGCTGCAATGGCAGCAGTGCTCTCTTCAATTCTTTTCAAGTTAGCATTCAAAGCTTGCTCAACACTTGGCCTAAAAAGCCTCACAAGTAGTGGACAGAGTGCCAAACCACGGGCTTCCAGCAAAGAACAGTGTCCCAAAGCGATTTGAACACACTCTGCAGCAGCTCTTAACCCTCCAGCTGCAGCGGATGATGCTAATGCATGCCTTTTTACAAGATGTGCGAATGACTCTGTCTGCTTAGTGGCCCACATCACGAGCTCTGATGAGTAAGCAGGCTCCTCACCAAATACAGTCAAGGAATCATTCGCAGCTTGAGCAATGGCTGAGAAAACAAGCTGTGAGAGGGTAGCAGTATAGGCCCCGCCATAAGAAGTGCTAGATGGACGAAGACTTTGCATGTTATACTGAAATCGTTGGTAATGAGCATTAAGGAGCATAGTATGGGCACGTGGACCATCCCCCAGTTTTTTAAGAGCAGAAACAGCAGCTCGAAGCTCAACACCACGAGTAGAAGGCTGACAAGCAGCTTCAGCGAGCTGATCAGCTAAATTTTGCCTGTGCTCTAAAATGGATGCCTGCAAGGAGGATAATGTTGCAGCACTCGATGAAGATTTCTCCTTGGCTTCTGTAAGTTTTTCCTCCCCTTCATCAAGTGCAGCCAAAGCTTCCTCCACCCTCCTTTCTGCTAGCAAGACATCAAGGGAGTCAGAAAACTCCACTGACCATTTTTCTATGTCAGACGGTTCTCTATCTTCCCAACTAGAGTAATCAGTCTCTGCAGAATTCTGAAGACCAGAAGACAAGGAATCTACACAAATGCCTTCTGCTAAACTATGAATAAGAGCTGCTTGATTAGATAAATGATTTCTAATCGAAAGAAGTTCGCCTTCTAAATCTGATATTTCCTTTGAGGTGCTGTCAACATTAAACATTTTATTATTGAATATAAAACAATTGATAAAATCTGCAAATACTAAAGACAACTGAAAACGTATGTTGTAACAATGAAACGTAAAGCTATGAGAACAATTGTCACAAAAAAACAAAAAATGATGGTTGATCTTTAAATAGTCAGAGACATTAACTTATTAGCATTCAAGCAAAAACGTACATGGTAAAATTGATTTGAAACTCATCAACACACAGCTAGTGATAAGAAAATATATATTGCAGTATCATCACAGAATGTTGACATGCATATTTTAAAGATAAAAGAAACAAATAACATGCATTTTTGCATCAATGAACTTTCTCTTTCATTGCTCCTCTAAATTACTAATCTAGAAATATATCATATGGTGCTTACATATCATTGTCATCAGCTCTGCCTTATCTCACCAAAGCCGTATTTGATGGCAAGGATATTGTATCACCAATTGATTGCTCTTAAGATTCAAATAAATGAAACAAACCCAACGCAAATAAAGTGACAAATATTTATTACCACATGCACTTCTTGACACTACTCTCCAAAGAAAAAATTAAATTAAAAATCAACATTTTAGTCACTACATTGCTTTCTTATTTGCAAGACATACTTTGTACAATGATGGCTGTTTGAAGTCCATTATAATATACATTTTCCACTACTACGCTGCCACAAAATAAACAATTTTCTTTAACACAAAGCACGACAATTCCACTAGATGCATGCATATGAATATTATTATATTTCATCAAAAATTATTTATATCACCTTCTCTTTTATCCATGACAGCTTCTGCAACTCACCCACTCTGCTATGCTATTGTTCAAGGTGCTATCAACAGAATAATATTATTTCAGAGACTGATCATGCCAGCAAAACAACTGTTCTCATGGTCATAACATAACTTTTTTTTTTAAAAAAAAATGTAGTTAGAAATCTCTTTAACTTGAAGCCCTGCAGGAACTAGGATCAAGCTTTTTATAAAAAAAAAAACTATAAATTTGCAAATTCAAAGAGAACTTAAGAAAAATGCCAGAACTATCTCTCTGCATCATAAAAAATAGATTAGAGTACAACACACATTACATACCGTATGAATGATGGGTAATTAGCATAAACATTTCTTCTCATTTCCTCTGCTGATGCCTTTTTTACATCTAAAAGAAAGGAACATAAATGCCTTATTTCCTGCAAAAGTTCAACAAATTTCGACATCAAATATTAAGCATAATACTTACAAATAAATGCATAATAAACAAGCAACAGAACAAGATATAGAATCTAAAACCAGAGAGCAACTGAAAATAATTATTGGAGACATAAGTTAAAAGACGCCTCGTTTTTATGGATGATTACTTGATTGAATTGACCATGTAACTGTAAAAGATCAATAGAAACCTTATAGCATGTTTATCTAGCCAAAACATTACTTAAAGTGATCTATGTACATTATGAGGCATCTTAAAATGCTATTAAGCCATACATAAAAAGCATCTGAAACCAAAAGAGCAATTACAAAAGAAGAAATCAACTTTGATAAAGTGCATATCACAGTATGGTCAAAATTTCCACCCAGCTATTTTGGCATTCGCTATTACTCAAGTTACCAACCATGAATTGGCTAAACACAGATGTAAAGTAAAACTATAGTCCACAAGCACAAATAAGCAATAAATCATTATTTGTGGGGAGTAGACACTCAGTGTTAAGATGCTTCCAGATAAAACAATGGCATGACCAGCTTCAGAAGGCTGTCACTCACAGCGACAAAAATCATTAGTGAAAGTGCATAATCCTCCTGTTTCCTAGTTTCCATTATCTAAACTAAACATCTCCCCCAACCTTCACGTAAGTTTGTCGGCCTATTAACTATAGTGGACATGTCATGTCCAAACCAGCGCTTCAACATACAGACAAACACCCAATCTTCAAATGGGAATGCTATTCAGCCTAATTCACTACTTTAGCGTGGATACAACCAAAATACCCGCCATCCAAACAAATTTACACAAGCTGATGAAAAGTTAACTGTTTGGAAATCAAAGTGATCCTAGAATGCTTTCAAAATTACAACGCATACTTTCTACATGGTTTCAAGCTCCAGTACAACGAGACCATTTGATAATAATAAATCTTTCTCATGATCTCTCCAAGCTTTCACCTCACTAGTATAATCGCATGCATTCATTGATTCAACATAAGCTTCGCCATAAAGCGGTTAAATAATTACAAAATCATGTGATAGGGATCTCTCTAGACTATCAAAACAAGCAACATAATTTTTAAAACAGGCATCAGAAGGATGAACTTTAACGTCAATCATTGTTGAGAGTTTGGATATATTTGAGTATATTCTCATGCAACAGTAACAAATGCGATATATATTAGACTGCAATCCTTGAACATTTGGCTACTAAACTATACGCCAAGAAAAAAAAAAACCCTCTCTTAACAACAAATCAGTAATAAAATCATCGACGGATGAAAAATGAAATAAACAAGACGCAATTCTACATACACCCAGATCAAGAAAATAACAATCTGACCTACAAATATGAGCCAGAAAACAGAAACAAGAACATGATAAAACCAACATGAATTTTTCTTAAAAGCAAAAAACAAAAACAAAAAAATCCCAGAATTCTCACCATTTCATTCATGGTCTGGCACTTAGACTGCACATAAGCATCGGCATCAAATCGATCCGTCTTGAAAATCTTAAGCTTCTCCTCCAACTGCGCGCCCAACTCATGGGCATTCACCCCCCTCGCCGCCCCCGCCCTCGATCGGGACGACTTTGCCGCCGCCATCTCCTCCCCCACCTGCCCAAAACGCCAAACCCTCGGCCCAACGCCCGAACAACCCCCAGCCCGATTCAATCCGCCCAGCACAAGCGCATAACCACCACGATCCCTATAAATTAAGCAGGGAGGTTGCGGTTGGGAAAGGGGCGTCGATCGGCCGTCGCCGGTGGGTATTGCCCTCCGCCGCCGCCGTCGGGGCCTCTCGCCAGTATTCCTGAGCTGGTGCGGATTTTCGGGGGTTGATTTGCGGGGGTGGGGGAATTTTTCTCGACAAGGGTGGGACAGTTTGTTTTATGACAGTCTGGGTAAGGTGTAATTTATCTGTTCGTGTTCCCTATACCGTAATAACTGATACGCTTCTAAATTAATCTGCTTTAAACAAATTATTACTCATTAAAGATCTTCAAATGACAATTTAAAAATATAAGTAATAGATAACTATTATTATTCGTTTTGTAATAAAATTTTATTTAATCAATTTTTATCATATAATGTTATAGCTAGGAAGGGACTGTTTGACATTTTTGTATTGAAACATATCACGTTAGACGTGTTTTGAATTCGGATTATATCTAAAAATTGTTTGGGATTAATATGAGTTGAAGCAGCTCCAATCAAAGTAAACGTATTTTATCAAAAAATTATATTTATTAAGCAAATTAGATGGCAACAGATCTGAGTTTCAGGCATAATTTAATTGAATAGATCCTGTATTAGATATATTTATTTTGAGATCTCAGTGTACAATTAAGTCCGAGATAATAAGGTCATTGGAGTTCCTGTATTTATTTATTTTTAATGGATACACAATTGAGAGAATCAGATTATTCTTAGGCACTTAAAAATGATGAGATCAAAAATAATTGCTAGATTCACATATGATGTTTATCTGATGATGTAGTAGGTTCATTATTCAGACGAGGAAAATTCAAAAAAATGCGCGCACAAAAAAATTGTCATCAAAATAAGTCTTAACCTATATATTTACTTATGTTCGCGTTGGGTGTGATCAACTTTGACAGATTTAATCTTCTCATAAAATTTAGATAAGCGCAAACAAATGCCATTGCAGCGAAGAGGGCAAGATGTATTGTTGGGAAATAATATTAAAAATAAAAGATGCTTCGGATGTGATTTTTGAAATATCGAAATGGTCGTGGACGAGACATGTATGTTATTTTTTTTCCTAAGCGATATATGTACATATTATTATGAGCTCCAAATTGGGGAGGGATGTTTTTAATCACTATGGAGACTTTCTACTAATCTCGAGGAGCAAAATAGGCCCAAGTACTAACTCTTGGACCCAAATTGATCGAATCATTGTGTTCTGTAAAGGCCCAAGTTTTAACCCCTTATGGCCCAAATTAATCGGATCACTGCTTTTTATCACGCAAATCAAAATGGTTTGTTGTACTTCTCTTGTGAATTGTGATCGACTAAAACATCATTTTTTCCCCGAGCAACAAGCGCTGACCCGTTCAATGTGTATCCTATGTGAATTGCCGATGCTTTTGTTTTTTCAAAAATAAGTGTACTTTGTTTTTGTTGGGTTAATCTCACATTTCATTTGGAATCAACCGGTGACTTGTATATAGGCTAATGAGAATGCCTTAATTTTGAAGCTAGCTTTTCGGGGCCCAATAAGTGGTATCAGAGCAATATTGATTTTGGTGTTGCCTCAATTAGTCACATGATTTGTCGGCCGGTCCGAATTTGTGTCTCCAGTTTTGTCGGTCGGTCCGAAATTGGCCCGAGGGGGAGATAATTCGGGTGTTGTGATGTGTGAAGGGGAGAATTGTTGGGTTAATCTAACATCCCATTTGGAGGCAACCGGTGACTTGTATATAGGCTAATCATAAAGTATTAATCCAAAAGCTAGCTAAGTATTAAGGCTTTCCCATTAGCCTATATACAAGTCACCGATTGACTCCAAATGTGAAGTGGGATTAACCCAACAATTTTAGCATATAAAAAAGCGAAGTCAACCGAAGAAGTATGATGCATACAAATCGAACAAGCTGCACGGACAAACTTATTCGACAAAAGATTAGTTGATCTAAAAAACAAGAGTTCTTTGAAGTTTAATTTATATAAGACAACTCATAACCTAGCCACAAGATTCAAAAGACTCGACTGCCTCCAAGTGAAAGCAAGCGATACAAAGAAAACTTAGAACATATATCTACGTGCTCTACGATTGCATCATCTAATGATGACTAGTGATAATTTTAGGCCCCCTTCGAGGTTCTCTGTTGATTTCCATTTCTGAAGAAGCTTGAATATATACCATCACTAGTGGATTGTTAGTAATATATGTACCTCGAAACTTTTTCATAAAAAGAATTAACCAATGGGGGCATGTCTTTACAATAAAATATTTGACAGAAATTTGTTAAATCTATTCTGCTGATAAAATATGTCACGAGGATGGATGTGGTGTACTTAGCATCGCTTCCAATGTATGTTTTACTATTAGTATTATTATTTTGAGGGGATGGAACATCTATAATTAAGGCCAAATAGATACAAAAGGTGCTCCCAGTTTGCCAGCTTAATTGCCAAAGGAAAGTTCTGGGATATAGGTATCCATTTGAGTTCTACCTGCATGTTACAGACCAGCTGTTTAATACATTACATAGCAGTTATCTATACAATTAAAATTATCTTCGACTAAAGCCGGAACAAATGCTTGACAATCCATCAAAATAGTAGCTGTTGATATTTGAGCAGTGACTCCAGACCAGAGAGTTCAACACGGATAGGTCCTGGGGCAGTCCCACATCCGGCAAAAATGTTTCGAGGCATACAAGTCCATAGAACAGTGGCCAACTAAACCAGAGAGACGAAGAGTCGAAGCCCGCATCTACAGAGAAAATCTTATGATCCGGAAATTAATAGACAGTGAAGTCAATACGCCAGCAAAGGAAGGTAGCCGGTCAAGCAGACCAGGGTTCCCCGCATAAGCCTCAAACAGAACTGTAATCTCATTCATCACATGACAAGGCCATCAATAGAGACAACGTCCATTAAAGAACGTTCATCAATTTCGGCATGAAAAATTCCCATTCCATATGCTATTGCATCCATTAATTTGAGCATGAAAAACACCAGAGAAACAGTGATCAAGTGATACATTAGGACCAATTTCGCGTTCCTATCCTAGAGGTTCAGGTGTGACTAATATTATTTTTATGAGGTTACTATTTGTTTCTATATTCCGAAGGGATAAAGGTTCAGGTGTGATTAACACTTAACACACCTGATGAGGGGTTGCAGCTCAGTGCTCACCTTTGCAAAGTCTTTAAGCTCCTACTATATTAACAAAAGTTGCCTTGAAAATTACCAATAACAAGTTAACCTGGTGTTTTACTTTTAAAAGGAAGGTCTTATAGGGGATTGCTTTTATATGTTATATTTTCTGTATTTTTAAAGCAAGCCCTCCACACACACACACACAAGCGAACAGTTGCCTCTTCTGGGATATTGGTGCAAACTTTTTTTCCTTTTTTTTCTTGAATTTTTTTCTTATTTTTCCCACTTTTTTTTTATGGGAAAAATAAGCGAGTTAGCTGTCCAGCATTTTCATTTCATACCGCCATTTCGGATTGGATCTTTTGTCCTGTTTTCAGGTAATTATACTTAAATTTTCCCAATATATTGCAATTTTTTTCTTTTTTCTAATGAAAAACTATTTTATATATATGGCCAATTATATAGCGTTAGAAACTAAGAATTTCATCTGCTTGGGAATTAGAAGTGCTAAAAGAATACCATAATATGGATATAAGCTGAAATGTTATTTAAATTAATTGATCACATATTACAAATAATATATATATTATAATTAATTGATCCAGCATTGCGTACAAACACCTTCTTGAGATATTCTTTCAGCATTTATCTACCCATCTCCAATAGTGCCTCGTAGACTTTATATATGGAAGGCATTTGATTTTCATTTGAGTTAACGCACTTCCCAGCAATATGAGATACACCAAATGCAGGTTTCCACGGGTATTGGCCCATCAATCTGATGTCCATAATGCTGCTAAACTTGTTCGGATCACCAAGATGATGCATCGTCCAAAGACCTAATCTTTGTCTTCAGATCATCTAGTCTTGTCAACAGCCCGATAGCCAGTAAGAAGTTCAAGGAGAACCACCCAGAAACTGTAGACATGCGATGAGAGCGTGAGAAATCCCGCGCCGACCCGTAACAACGATGAATTAGAAGTAAAATAATGGATATGGGGTGAGAAACGATTAGAAAAGAAATCACCTGTAGGGTTGTACTCTGGCACAATATATCCGCTTGTTATGACACGAGTCTCGCTGAAATCAAATAACTTTACATCAAAATCCTACCAAGTTGTAACACTGTAAAGTTAATGTGTGGAGCCAAAGACAATGCTTAGATCAATCAAGAAATTAATCACTTGCAGTATGTCACCTAGCTGTAAAACACCCACAAAAACATACCAAAAAACTCCTCTACATCGTATACGTCATCAAAGAAGATGTTTACAGTTTTAACATTCCCCCATATCCCCGGAGGACTCAAGCCATGCAAGTATGCAAGCCCACGAGCAACTCGAATTGCAATATCGAAACTTATGGCCCAGGGAAGAGCTGCTCTCTTTAAAGTCAGGGAAGAACCTGGTACATTGCAGTTTCTTGGTAAAGGAATGCCCTTTTAACTTTTTTTAAAAAAAAATGTTACCGAGATCAGAGAAATTAAAAAATTATGTGCCTAATAGAAGTCGGTTAAAGACAAAGCATGTACAAGATGATGCAAAATCGGTTGCGCCCATGGATGAAGCTCACCGTGCTAATGATACTCGAGAGTGCCATGGGCTACATATTCAGAAACAAGCATTCTCTGCACTGGCAATGCAGTATCCAACCAGGGAAACCAGATTCGGGGGATGCGCTCGGCTGATCATTTCCACCTTTGTTAGTAACTCCCTCTCTCCCTCCCAACAACCAACCTTGTTGAGCTGCTTGTCCGCACCTTCCTTCCCACTGGGGGGAGTGCCCCCTTGTGGACGCACCCAAGCGCACCTAGACCTACAAGGATGGCATCCGAGAAGCCGCGGGTCGCCATGCAAGTTCCTCCAAGCTAAACGTGTTTTTCAGGAACCCTACGAACAACCTCGCTGAGAGCCTAGAATGAGGAGTTCGGAGCCGCCGGAGCAGTTGGAGGTCGATCCTCCACCGCCGTATGGATCGCCTGCAAACGATCAAAGACGATCAGAGGATAGACAAAAGTCGAAATCTTTTCCCAAAATCAAAACCGAAAATAATACGATAAATTTCAGAGATTTTTGGAATTTTAATTGACCTTCGTGCGGTGGTGTAGGCGCTGACACCGGTGGTGAAATAGGCACAGTCGGAGAAGTCGGCGGCGCTGTACCATTCGCTGGCGGCGGAGGAGAAAGAGAAGGAGGCGGAGAGGTGGCGAAGGAGTTAACATCGGATCGCCGGCCATTGGCGTGGGGAGATGTCGGCGGTTCTAAGAAGGCGTCACCGGCAGGGAAGTCGGAGGAAGAAACCCGGGCTGCCGGAGTCTATTGGTGGCCGTGTGTATATGATGAACACGATTGTAACATACTTTTTTCTTCCTATACCACCCCCTCCTTCCACCCGGTCCTTAATCCTTATTATTTAAATAACTAACTATTCTAAGTCGTATTTTCTATACAACATAATTAATAACTACTATTATCAGCTTTTACTATCATGAAACTTATTTTTACTCTTATCTACTTTTAGTTTTTCTTTTAATTAATAAAAAAATTCAATAAGTGAGAGAATTAATCAATTACAATACAATTAAAATTTAAAAAATATAATAAAATACCCCCATTTCTTTAAAAATAAAAATAAAAATAATTTTTTAAAAATTACGGGTTCAAACCCAACTAATTTGAATTTTTATTTTTTATTAATAAATGTGTATTTAATTATCTTAGAAAAATATAATAAAAAATTAAATAATTATAATTTATTTTCATTTAAATATAATATATCTCTAAAGTCAATCGCTGTTATAATTTATCTCATTATTTATGAAAATTTAATTTAAAAATTAAAATTTATCTACTATACGTAGTGTATGACACATCTTTCCTAATTTTATAAGGTGGTGGAAGAACATAACATGATTTTTTTTTGTTTTGACTATATATATATTAATGCTTTATTATTATAATGATATCTTCCATTTCATATTTTCCCCAAATCCCCTAAACTAAAAAAAATATTTCATATTTTTATGGGTTTATAAAAGTAATTAATAAAATAACTTTCATATAAAGTGCATGCATAATTTTGTTCTCCATTCTTCATTTTCATTCTCGAGTTTGAATTAAGGAGAAACTTACTGAAGACAAAGGAGAAATATTGGGGATTATTTCAAATTTTGATTATTTTCAAGTAAAGTATATTAATATATAAAAGTTATTTGAAACATGTAAAATTCTGAAAATTTGTAAATAGAAAGAATATTTTATTGCAAAACATTTTAATACAATGCTATTTATTTCATTAAAAGAATCTTCAAAATTTTTTGCAATGCTTGCTTGCAGTAGGCCCCATAGCGCACCATTTGCTGAAATTAAAATGTAGGGCGCTAGGGTTTAATAATTGGACTTGGTGCAACTCATCTTTGGATCTTACCTAATCTAGAATCACAATTGGGCTGGTCTAAGAGGTTTCTTTGGAGACAAACGACCTGTGGATAAGATTTTTTATAATAATCAAGATTAATTATACGACTCTCAGTGATTTAAAAGCAGTAAAACTGTATTAGTTGCACCAATAGGGTCTGTGCAGGTCTACAGAAGGATTTGAGACATGATGGCTTGTAGGACAATGCAAAATGAGCATTGTATAATTGGCAA
Source organism: Piper longum (assembly GCA_032619315.1). Taxonomy (NCBI): domain Eukaryota; kingdom Viridiplantae; phylum Streptophyta; class Magnoliopsida; order Piperales; family Piperaceae; genus Piper; species Piper longum. The sequence goes on from JAVDBV010047640.1 coordinate 23,598, forward strand.
CCATATGATTTGGCATACATAAAATTCTATATTATGGTTTATGAGAAAATTTCTGTATTGTGATTTATGGGTCTGGCTACATGCCACTCTTTGTTACTTTTATAGTAAGTGAGATACTAATAAGTGTAAATATTTTTGTAAATTTATCACATTTATTAAACTTAAAATAACTCTGGCCTATATATAAGGGAGCAACACTGCAGACTGTGATATATTTACTGCCGCTAATTAGTAATTGACATTTACTCAGACACCCCCCATAATTCTTCTACATCTAAACTATGGAAAGGAAAGGAATGGGACGCTGTCATATTACCACTCATCGACATTCATCACATCATTTCCTGCACAAAATAATATGTATATATCCCAGTGAAAGCAAGCAATACAAAGTGAAGAAGCTTATTATACATGCTCATGCTCAGAATATTGGATTGCTTAATTGTTGGGCCCTTTTGGCCCCCATCTAAATTGCAACACTACTGTTAGACTATTTATGCCTCGAAAATAGACTTTAAATAACCAAATGAAACTTAAAATAGGTGTCACGAACCTCTCTTAATCTAAAAGCTAGTTCAAAAAATAAAATTTTCCCATTAATTTATATACAAATCACCAACAATATTCACGACTGATATAGATAAACTCAACAAATTCCTTTTATATATCGGACGTGACCTAAAACAATCATCATCTGGTAATCTCACATTTTTCATCAGACGACACTCATTTTTCATTATTTGGAAGTCACCGACAATATCCACGACTGATGTGGGATAAATTTAATAACTCTATTTCACATATCAGGCGTGACCCCAAAAAGTCATCATCTCGCAATCTCACACTTTTTATCAGATGATACCTATTTTTATCACCTAAAAAGTTCCCTTTAAATTATCAACTGGAACTCATGAAAGAGACATCCGCAATCGATATAGGTAAACTCAATTTAAACTTAGCTCTGATACCACTATTGGGCCCTTACGACCCACACCCAAACTCTAAGCTCTTCGGGCCCTTAAAATAGATTTAAAACAATAAAATAAAGTTATATCAAAGAATAAAATTTTCTTATTAACCTATATACAAGTCACCAAAAATATTCACAACGAATATGAGATAAACTAAGGAATAATAATCCTATTGATGGTTGTAAGGCTCCCTTAAAGGTTTGAAGGGAAGGAGGTTGATCTTGTTCCTGGTCTTACTGCCATCCCCTATGTTAAGCTTTACAAAAAAGACAACCACCAACAACCAAATTCCCTTGGCCCAGAAACCTTCCTTTAGTTATGATGCTTATGGCCTCCACTCCTCACTAACCTCCTCCTCACCTCCTTCAACAAGCGCCTCACGTCCCTCTCCCCCGCATAGAAAAACCACCCAAAAGACAAAAAACAAAAAACCAAGCTCAAGGAACAAGCAAAGCCTATCTTAGCTTAGCTTGCAGGTCCGATCTTTACATCCCTTTCTTTGAGTTTCTTCCCATCATACATTATCAAATGGTGCAATAACACCTTGAGCAGGACAAACATGGCAGCTTGGATGCACTCCCCTATCTTCCTCTGATCAGCTGCTGTTTTCTCTGGTGCAATGGTTCAAGCTGCCGGAGTTGGGATGCAAGAGTTGCCGGCGAGGCCGTCGGTTGGCATGGTTTCGGAGAGTGGAAGCTGGGGGGAGGAGATGCCGATGTCGAGAAGCCATGGACATAGATTGTTTGATCGGCCAGTGGAGTACCAATTCATTGGCAGTCCTCTCAATCGCCACCACATCAATCTTTTGTTTTATGAACTCAACTATTTTGGTTTTTCATATTGTTTGCATATGTAGTTTTTCGGGGGGTAGATTTTTCTTCTTCGGTGTCATTGATCGTGTTCTCCTGATATTCCACTTAGATGGTAAACCATATCAGCACTTAAATTATGAAATTCTATTATTTACCATGTTTCTTTTCATGTTATGGATTGAATTGCTATTATTTGTAGATGATCTGTGATTGTTGTGATGGTGGGAAATTGATGCAGATTTGGAGATGATGAAGGAAAGGTTTGCAAAGCTGCTGTTAGGTGAAGACATGTCTGGTGGAGGGAAGGGGGTCTCCTCTGCTTTGGCCTTGTCTAATGCAATTACTAACCTTGCTGGTACAATCTTCATTTTACTCTCTCTTGATTACCGAATGCACATGTCATTAGAAATGATCTCATTGGGATTTCTGTGTTTGACGAAATTGTAGCTTCTTTTTTTGGTGAGCAAACGCGCTTGGAGCCCATGTCTTCGGAGAGGAAGACAAGATGGAGAAGGGAGATTGATTGGTTGCTGTCTGTGACTGATCATATTGTTGAATTTGTTCCTTATCAACAAAAAAGCAAAGATGGAACATCCATGGAGGCGCGCAAGTTCTCCAAACTACTCCAAATATTTCAATCATGAGAATTTGTTTATTTTTTGCTTGATGTATGATTACTTATTTTTGAAGCTCTATGATTTGCAGATCATGGTTACAAAGCAAAGGAGTGATCTTCTGGTGAACATTCCTGCCCTGCGCAAGCTTGATACAATGCTTCTTGTAAGATGCCTCCTTTCTCTTTGTTTCTGACCTCCTACCAAGTACCTGATCAACTTCTTTGTAGTAATTGTATTGATTATTGTGCTGTGTGATATAGGACTATCTAGAGAATTTTAGGGATCACAACGAGTTTTGGTATGTGAAGAGAGATTCGGAGGAGCCTAGAGGGAACAACCAAAGACAGGATGATAAATGGTGGTTGCCTAAACCACAGGTTCCACCAAATGGTCTCTCTGATGTCTCAAGAAGATGGCTTCAATTTCAAAAGGATTCTGTGAATCAAGTGCTCGAAGCAGCCATGGCTATAAATGCCCAAGTTCTATCAGAGATGCAAATTCCTGAGAGCTATATGGAATCCCTTCCCAAGGTATAAATCAACAGCCAACCTCACACCTTATTTGTTTGAAGTCCATGTTTGAGATCATAACAATTCGGTGATACAATTCTTTCTTTGTACTACTAGAATGGAAGGGCACGCCTAGGTGATCAACTCTATAAATGTATCGCAGTGGACTACTTTGATCCAACACAATTACTCTCGCATTTGGATTTGTCAACCGAGCACAAAGTTCTTGATCTCAAAAAAAGAATAGAAACATCCATAGTCATATGGAAGAGGAAAATGAACAATAAGGACGGCAAATCTGCTTGGGGTTCTGCTGTAAGCTTGGAGAAGAGGGAACTCTTTGAACAAAGAGCAGAGACCATTCTGCTTCTTCTCAAGCACAAGTTTCCTGGCATTCCTCAATCAACTCTTGATATAAGCAAGATTCAGTTCAACAAGGTAATACGCATTTTCTTTTTACCTATGTTGCGAAGCAGTGATATTTTACTGTAAGTAATACATATTTCAACTAAAGTGCTAATTTTTTAGTGTTTTATATAAATTTAGGCCGCGGAAAAACTTTTGGTAGGACTCTTAATCACATTTTACAGTAACACTATGAATTAGCATGTCTCTTTTGTGTGGACAAACAGATTATAATAACTTGATGATTAATTTTGCAGGATGTGGGGCAAGCTGTTCTGGAGAGCTATTCAAGAATTCTTGAAAGCTTAGCTTTCACTGTCATGTCAAGAATTGAAGATGTGCTTCATGCTGATTCACTCACTCAACACCCAGAACTGGTAAGAGCTAACAGACCCCTTGCAATGAGCAGCCCTATAAGGGGGCCTGTGAAATTTCCAAACACCAGTGAAGCAATGGAGAGTTTGAATTCATTGGATGCTCCATCATCAATGACTTTATCAAATTTCATGGGCTGGTATATGCTAGACCAAGAAATGGAAGAAAACAAGGAGCCTGACAATTGGGTGAAGAAGGAGACAGACCCTTGGGTGTCCAGGCTAAGTACTGATGGCCCAAAGCTCGAGGGAAAGCCTCCCACCATTTTGACAAACAAGAAGCTCTCGTATATAGAGAAACTTGAGAACCTGGGTGGTTTGAGAAGCCCTACTGCTAGACATTGATAGGTACATCTGAGAAGAAGAGAGCAAAAAGGTAAGAGATAGGATAGGGCAATAAACTATCAAATGTATATACTTCTGAGGCTTGGAAGTCTTCTGAGTTCCAACTTAGGTGTAAGGTTGGTTATCAAGTAGATAGGGCGAGAATAGATGGCTGCCATAGAGTCAATTGCATCTGAGTGCATCTTCTTTGCACTTTTTGTGTACTTCAAATGGCATGTAGTCTGTAGAATTATTATGGTTGTGTTCCAACTCCTGTTGTATGAAGTTCTCAGATTTTGTGAGGGACTTATGACGAGATCAGTTGATTCTAACTTGATTGCAATATCTTGTGTAAATGTGAACCTTAAGTGTGCAATAATTTGATGACTCAACTTAATAATGTGGATTTCTTCCCCCGACACTATAGAAGCAAGTAGAAAGATTGCCAAACGAACGTTTTCATGTGCAAGACAGTGGTAAGATTAAACAACTTTTAAGATTTATGTTTTAATGTGATTCAACAAACAGAATCAAAATTTGTTTCCATGATTGAGTTATGAGGTGTTAAAAACGCAGCTTTGACGTACACAACCAGAGTTATAGTCTTGATCCGAATATGGAACTCATGAGGAGCAGATTTCAGTTTTTTTTATTTTAGATCATATCTTTCCACAAGCTTCAAGCTTTGGAGTCAGTTGGGTGTCCTTGGTGGGCAGAATCTCGCCAGAGGCAGTCGAGCCGAGATAGGCGGTAGTAGAACCACTTCCAAGAAGTAAAAACTTGAGCAACAGCCCTCAGCCCTCTTCTGGTAAATGGAGCAGCAACTTGTCTCAATGAACTTACTCAATATTCCAAACAAGTGTTTCAACTCACTATTTGTGTAGAACCCAGTTGCTTATATAATAACAGATTAATTGCATTCATACATGTACTCCCAAACCGGTATCATATTAATAACAGCATAACTAATCAAACTTTTGCTTCATCAAATTGATTATTAGCAAGAACAATGTTCTACATCCTAGGTATAATGCAATGCAGTGGGGGAGGAAGAGGGAATGGAAAAACAGGTGACCTAAAGGGAATTGCAAGGAGGTCCACATTTGGCCGCCATGGCTTCAGACCTGATAGAAAAAAATTTCCACGCATCACATACCAATGGAGTTTTGTGAGAACAAAATATTCCGTGAGACCATCTAGAATAGTTGAAAAGAGAGAACTACTTATTTGCGGTGCACTTTAGACTCCGGCTAGATGGCCTAATGGAGAGCCATGTTCTAGCAAGAGAGCTTCCTCCCGAGCCCTTAACGGTAGCTGGTTGAACAGCGGCCAAGGTGGCAAGAGAAGCCATAGTTTTCCTACTGTAATCGGCTTCCCTGTCTCCTGTTTTGCTACGATTTGTAGTGGTGATGCCTGATGAGATGTCCTCCCAGCTCTTAGGTGGCCATTGTTTGAAAGTGTTTGTGAGTATTCATAGTTGTTGCACACTTACACTTGGGACGTTTAGTTCTCCGTAGATATAAGCTATTCATCTTGCCAAATTACACGAACAGGCGTTCCACAGAAAATTTCATTAATTGGCATAAGCAATTGTAAATGTTTTTGTAGGACAATTCATAAGACTTGGAGCACTGGGATCTTGAATATTTTTGAACAAAAGATAATCCATCAATCCATTTCTTTGCATGCTATTTGCAATCTTTTGAAGGTCGCTTCTAAAATCCGGAAAAGAAGTACCCATATTCTCCAATCTTCATGCTAGTTTATAACAATCCACAATTTTCCAGAATGACAGTAACAAGACATCAAGTTTGACAACCATTTCTCTAACCAAACTTATTGAGATCAATAAACAAGTACTGTAGGCCACCCAATTAAATTAGCACCGTTTTTCTCTATCCGGTTTTTATTAAAGCCAGCAAGAACACTAGCTATGGTTATTCTGGTGGAAGGCTTAGCTCACATCCTCTAGCAGGAGCATTACGATCCACGCGTAACTGCTGCATGAATGGCATCAGCAAGGTGGGGGACGGTCTTTGAGCTCAATCCAGCCATACTGATCCGCCTGCAAGGAAGAGCAGCGTCTACTTTAGGGGTAAGACAAAAAAGATAATATTAAACAAACGTTTGTATATGATGATTATCTCATGATGCCTAAATAATTTAGACATGTATAATGATGGTGATGATAAAACTTCCATTTCCTTTTTTTCACTTTAAGGGAATGCAACAGGTCCAGTATAAAAACTTGCAACTTAGTTTTTGCATTATTTTTATATTATCAATCTACTAATTTGAAGTCCATGCTGTTAACTCTAACACGATAGGGGATAAGGCGTTGATGATGTTGATAATGATGGTTAAAATATATCAACTGCTTTTGACATTTGTCAGCCTCATTCATTTGGACATGCAACCTTGTGTCCTCAAAAAAAAAAAAAAATACCAACATTTTACAATGTCATTCTTTGGTTCACAAGGATTTGAGGGAAACATCTAAAACATCTAGTATAAATGATAAATGATCAGAAACATATCAGATGATCATTACAATCATTGGAATTTATATGACTAATAAAAAAGAAGGAAACATACCCGTCAGAAGTCATGTAAATATGATACTCTCGCGTCATGAAAGTGACCTGCTCAGAATTCAACCCAGTGAACGTGAACATCCCAATTTGCTTAATGATGTGGCTCCAGTCGCCAGGAGTAGCTGATGTACCAAACAAACAAAATTAAATGCATAGAAATTTTTATATATTAAAAAATAAACACAAAACCACTTCAAAAAAGAAAATATATGGAGAATTGTTTCAGCATCTCAACATCCAATTACTAGATCATATGATGCAATTCCACAAAAGGCTTTGCAGCCACCAAGTGAAAACTAAGAAAGCTCCCCAAGAAGTCCATCATCCAAGGGTAAGAGAATCTCTTTGGAAAGCCCACAGTTAAAGCAAAGTACCTCTAGCTCGAAGGGCATCATAAAGTTGTTGTCGCATGCTTATAATTCGATCAGCCATGGCTTTCAATTCAAGAGTCCATTCATGGAACATATCTCTGAAATCATATACAGGGTTAGAGAACAAGAAGATAGAATCAATTACCTGATTCTATACTATTTCCAAAAGAAAATACCTATCCCTGAGAATGGTGGCCACAATAGATGCCCCATGAATTGGAGGATTTGAATACATGGGTCTAATAACCAATTTCAGCTGGCTCTCAACCCTGCTTGCAACATCAGCTGACTTGCACACCTACAAAAAATAAAATAAAATAAAATAAATAAAAGAAAGACTCCAAGATCAACTTACCAATATTGCAAGATTCAACACACATGGAGACTTATTGTAAAGAGACTTAAATTCTTTTTTAGATTTGACTACTGTAGACCAGGGAAGAATCAACTAGTTAACAGAGCATTAACCTTTCAAAAAAATCTAAAAAAGGTGAAAAAAAATGTAACAAAAAATGGACAATGTGGGCATAAAATAGTAGTCATTCTAAAATGAATCTTTGACCTTTTTATCCATCTAGCAACAAGATTTAATCAATCTTCACCTTTCCTTTCTCCAGTCAAAGCTAAGTTAGGAAACATAATTCTTAAATTACAAAAACCTGCTCCCACATTTGTTCAATCAAGAAGATCATCATGTTCATAACGGCAAATGAGCACTAGCTAATCTAGTCATTTCCTCCAGATGATTGATACCTTTCATCCTTTCCATTCCATGCGAGAACTAAGTCACTATTAGATTAGTTTGCATTCTGAAATATAGTTCCCTAAGTTTGTGGGCACAAATGCACAAACAAATATGGGAGGCTATCACTAATAAAGGGTATGATGATCAGCCATCTTAAAATAGTAAGAGCTTACAATGCTAAGGGCACCAACACGCTCTCCATAAAGTCCCATGTTCTTTGCATAACTTTGAGCCATAAGACATTCACCTCCATCTGCAACAAACATGCGCACCGACTGCGCATCTGCATCTAAGCTCCCACTTGCAAAGCCCTAAATCAGTAAAGGGAAAGATCACTTAAAAGCAATTTTGCAACTAGCAATCCACATGTATTTTACAAGGACATAAAAGCATCATACTAAATAGCTACGAATTGAATGGTTGCATAAAAAAAGTAAATAGCAGGATATGTCAAATTACCGAACAAAATGTTTATTCAAACATGTATGTTGATTTGCATAATTTATCAATCGATAGCTTACAAAAATGTCTCACCTGATATGCACTATCAAAGAAAGGTAACAGTCTGTTTGATCTCATCAAGCGCCTAATTTGTTCCCACTGGTCAAGAGTAGGGTCAACACCAGTTGGATTGTGGGCGCATGCATGGAGCAACACTACAGCTCCGGATGGGGCAGCATTTAGATCATCCAATAAGCCTGATTAAATGGTTGTCGCCTTAAGACTTTTGTCAACGGTGTCAAATTATTAACGCTTTCAAATCTAGTCCAACTATGGCAGATTTAAGACGCTACAAATGAAAAGCATACAGACCTTGAAAGTTCAACCCGCGAGTTTCTGGATCATAATATCGATAATACTTCACAGAAAGACCAGCAAGAGTAAAAACTTTTGGATGGTTTCCCCATGTTGGTTGGGGGATGTAAATTGTGCGCTGTGGAATAAGAAGGATATTATACCTCTCCCACCAAACTGAAAATGAACCTAGAATTTGAAGCTAAAAAAACTTACTTCATGGTAATGTCTCGCTAAAAACTCAGCTCCGACCCTCAGGGAGCCGGTACCTGATAAGCATTGCACAGTTGCCACTCTTTTTTCTTGAATGGCAGGGCTGTATCCCAAAACCAAATTGTTAATAACTTAAAGTCTTAAACACAGAATGAAAATGTTAAATTCCCACGCTCAATTAAAAATTAGTTCTAGAAAGGGCTTTGTAAGCTCGAAAGTTGCCAATTTTTAAGCTGTAAAATTATAGCATAAAGCTCTTTAATCATGAATCAGCCAAGAGAGACAAGGAATCAAATTGAAATAATTCAGAAGGTATAAGTTTTTTTTTGGAAGGCAACAACTAAATCAACTATATTGCTACTCATTCTAACCTGTCAGAGCCAAAAATTAGCTTAGCACTCAGTTTATTGAAATCCGCAAGGCCAGTGATGGGAAGGTACTCTTTCACTCGAGATCTGATCCATCAAACCAACAAAAGGAAGCACAAAGAACCAACCATGTTCTGAAAATTATCAACTTCTTAATAAGAAGCAATCGAAATCAAATTACCTATCGTTCACAATCAGCTGTTCAGCGCGCCTCACTACGTTAAGAACAAGAGGCTTGCCTTCCTGTCACCAAGATCTTAACTCATAAGCAACTCTATATTGTATTAAAAGAAAGGCCGTCAAATGAATCAAACCAGCGACCTCGGTTCGGTAGGCTCCAACGCCCAAGTTCAACTTCACAGGACTTTGATCTTTATTATAGGCAACTGTGACCTGCTTTACAGAAACCAATCTTTAATCAATCTAATCATGCACTAAAAATAAAAACGTAAGAAACCAAATGCCAAATGAACTAGAACTTGTGATATATAGAGTAGCTAGATCAAAGACACAAACTTTATCATGAAAAGAAAAATTATACCCAAATCGCGCACATACTCCAAACATTTTTTCCCCAAAAAAAACCTCAAATTGACAAAAAAAATGAGAGAACAAAAGCAGAGTCAAAAACAGGAAGAAGACAAAACAAACAAGCCCATCACCCACCCCAAGAAGTAAGAACCGTGATCAGCCAATACACTTCTCAAAAATAACATCAAATAAGAGATCGAAAAGACAGCGAACAAAGGATGATGACAGTGACGACGACGATGATGAACGATCACCCACCCCAAGGATAGGATCCTCCGGTGCCTGAACCACGCCGGCGAAGACAGAACCGACGTAGGCCGCGGCTGGCTTGGCATCGAGATGAGAAGCCATGGAGGATGAGGACGGTTGAAGGGAGAGGTGGCGGGTGAGAGTGGCGAGGCGGCGGTCGGCCGGAGAAGAAGAAGACGACGGTGGAGGAGTAGAATATTGAAAGGGCGGGTGCACCATGATGTGGTAATCGGGCGGTGGTGTTGCTACATTTTTTTCCGGGGGGTCAAATCTGTGTGCTTTAGGACTTGGCTCTGATTGCGAATGATGTGTTGCGAGTCAAGTACGCCACGCCCGGTTTTGTCCGTTGGCGTACGCCGCTGCCTGCTTACGTGGCGTCGTTGACGTTTCCCCCTTGGATTTGATACAAATTTTAATCGATGACAGAAAAGGAAAAAATAAATTTTTTTTTTAAAAAATTAATGAATGACAAATTAAAATTTCTTTTTTGTTATCGTTTATTACTTTTATGAAAAGAGTAGCTTAGCAGAAAAAATCATTGATACAAGTTTTTTATTCGGGTTTTCCTCGTAAATGACAGATTAAAATTGGTCGCAATTTTTTAATTAATTTATATTAATATTTTTTTTTCATAACATTTTTATTCGACAGATATTAATGGCCGGTGGAGTATGCAGCGAGGCCATGCCTTGTTACAAATGAATTTTCCTTTGCATTATTAGGATGAAAGTTTTGATTATATAGCCAATAGTCAACAATGACTAGTTAATTAGAAATAGCTATTCAGTGATGTACAACCAGCATCGTAATTTCGCTGATCAATAATTGTAAACAGACATCATCACAGTACAAGAGTTTTCACATCGTTTTACTTTTGAAAGGCAAGACGACTATACAATCAAATCATCTATCAATATAAACATAACAGTTTCAGGCACGTATTCAAGTAGATGCTAGCTAATTAAGTGAGTCATAATTCAAGACCTTTACTCCCCTTCCACAACTTTCCAAGATCGTTGGTGATTGAATAACAATCTCAATGTTTGAATTGGAATGGGCATCATAATCTCAATCAACAATCTAATGAAAATATACCATTTAGAATCTTAGATTATGGGGAAAGGCAGGGAGATACAACAACCAACTATGAGTATTTATTTACCCACAAATCTATAAAAGAACAGTCTTTCTGAGTTTCATCAATCATGACATTTACAAGTTATCTATGAGCAGAATGGTCACCAACGACCTTCACCACTGTACAGTAACTATCTGCAACTAATAAAAAATGTGCCCCAATCTGATTAATATATATCTAGCCTTCTTACTTATCGACCAATCCCCAACAATATACAGTCAGAAGGTAACAACATTAAGAGTTATCAACAACGCGAAAGAGAAAACAAGAACCTTGCATCAGATTATGGGCATTAAACCAACAAATTAGAGTTGTCATCATCTTATTCATCCGATGAAAGGAGTGAAGACACCATCCATGGGTGTCATCAGATTATAAACATTAATCCACCAAGCAACTGCTACCAAGAGTGAGAAGTGTTGATCCCAAGAACACAGCAAGCAGACCAAAGATAATTGCAAATCTAAGGTTTAGTACTAACAGGCAGTACACACCTGCAAAAGAAATTGCAAGTTCTAATTACCTACATAATCACACAAGTGATATATAATGACACAACAGTAAACACTGACTGACAAATTTGAGGAAAAACACACCAAATTTACAAATAAATTCGCACCAAAAACATTTCTCTACAAATTAATTCTAGATATAAAATAAACTGGCTAAGTATTCTTGCTAATTCGCTTCCCTAAGAGCTTCTCTCACCATGTTGTTATCTTTATGATTTAAAGGTCTCGTACAAGCAGCTGAAGCATCCTCCAATAATTTTCTTTGTTATGTGCAGGAATGCCACACTTTAACCAAACAGCACATGCAATAATTTAAGAGAAAAAACTGGGAGAAGCAAAGTAAAATCAATGTCAGATTCAACAGAATAGTTTTGCTTTTAAGAGCATAAATGTGTGAGTTGTGGCCATTTTAGAGAAAAATATTAGAGCCATTGCAGGCGTAATCAACAGCTCCTGGTAAATTCCAGAATTAAAATACCAATGGGAATACAAATCACCTCCTCATTCTTTGTAATGTAAAAGATGACAAAAGAACTAAGACACATCATCATGGCATTGCCACACTAATCAATATGTGCACTTTTGTAATCTGCGTGTAACTCTAGAGAATGATTCCATATCCCATGAAATTAATGAAATCATACCCTTCTGTCAAAGTTTCTTTATGAGATATTGCTCCAAAACATGTAAATTTGGTGAAAAAAAATAATTAACAGCGTACACTTATCACTCTTTCCATATTAAAGATTGAAAATATTGCAACAAAGAAGCTATAGAAAGGATACAACATGGAACTAGGAAATACTCTTCACACACTAAGTTCTAATCTAGCCGGCCCCATCACAGAATCAAAGCACCCGTCAAGAGAATTTGTCATTCTATTGACATTTCAAACTTCTCATAAAGGCTTATTACTTCCGAAGCAAATGCCCCCACATCTACATAGAATCACTGCTTCATCAAGAAAATACAACAAAAACACTTCAAACGGTCGATAAATTATCTACACGCCCAATAGTTCCTAATGATTTTGTTTTAATAAACTTTTGATGCACATTTACTGTTACAACCCTAATTCATGGGTGTCATCGGGTGCTAGGATTTGGGTGTTGGTCCTAGCATTCTAGCATCCACAAGGGGTAGCGGTGGCTATCCGAGTGGTGGAAACAACATGCCGAGTCGGATCCATGTTACAGGTGCAGGTAACAAAACCATGGTGCACGATCGAGTATCGAGTAATGACCGATCATCTCGACTGAGTGGGAGCGGACATGACCGAGCGGGACTCATCGAGCGTACCCATCTGATGACCGATCATGGGTCGAGCCAAATACCGGTGTTGGGTACTGGCGTATCGCTATTTGGAGCGGTAGCGATGCTGGTACCGGCACTTGGAATGATGCATGTAGCGGTACTGGGTGACGCTGCTGGTTGTGTCGGTGT
>JAVDBV010047641.1:0-14230 GCA_032619315.1 Piper longum
GGAAATTCATGTCTTTGTGAGTTTTTCTTATTAATTTTGATGAAATTGTTATTGGTTGCAAGATATTGGGGCTCGGGATTGTGCCTCACTTTGTGATCATTGGGCTGTCATTGGGTGCACCACAGAGCCCCTGCACAATCCGGCCGCTCATTGCTGCACTTTCATTTCATCAGTTCTTTGAAGGTTTTGCCCTCGGTGGATGCATTTCACAGGCTTGCTGCTTCACATTTAAATGCCTATTTGATTTTTGTATTGCATGATTCTGTTTCTCGTGAAATTTTTGCATATAATTTCACTCGGTGCATGTGCTATACATGGATAAAATTATGGGCCAATGGTGGACTCATTTGCTTTGAATGACAATGTGAAGTCCTGCAATAAAATATCTAACTGGTTAAATTATATATATATATATATATATATAAACTAATTGATTCAGCTTTCTATTTTTTGGCTAAATCAATTTTTATATGATGGGGACATGGATTGTCGTTTGCCTTTTATCCAGTTTTATCTCCGAGTAGGAGTTAGACTAGCTGTTTGTTTGGTTTTGGTTACCTTTTTTTGCTCTAGAAGCTAAATGTGGCCCCTTAAGTTGATTTTTTTCTTTAATTTGCCTAGTATATTCTTATGGACACCGGTTATTTTTTTTACCAGTAATGAAATAGGTATTAAAAAGGAGAGGCTGATACAAACTTGGATGAAGTCTTTAAGAAGAAATACCGTATTATTTCAGTTTTGTTCTACAATAGAGTAAGGCCAGAAAGCTCGATTTAATGTACCCAATTACTTCGGTACTGATGGATGCTGATGACAAAATGGTGATTCATGGCAATTGTGCGCTTGAAGATGTGTGATGGAATGGAAATTGTTATTTGATGGCCACAAAATGAGTATGACTTAAATAGCTTTATGTATCATATAAGACTTGAATATACATATAAATGAAGAGTAAAGTCTGTGACTGTCACTGATATTTTCATGGATAGAAGGGGCCGGCCATGTGACCCGGCAGGTTTAGGAAGAGGAAAATGTCCTCCCAGGTGCTTTACAAGACTTCGCATTTGCATTGATTAAGTGGCTTTCCTACTAGGAAGAATGGGAGCCTTATATTGGAATGTGACTTGTATTGGATGTGATGGTGAGCCAAATTTGTGCTGATAAAAAAAAGTAAAGCAGGGAAGCGATTTTTTTCGGTTGTGTGTTCTGTTATAATGCGGGGTAGAATTTGACTTAGTTTGGTCGGTATGTGATGGGTAAGAGTATACATTTTGTTCGGGCTGGTTCACACCTCGTTGCTTTGTTTCTCTATTGGATTTGTATCCACGAAGGCAATTTTTTAAACTCATTTTCTATATGAACAGCATTAAAGTCAGAGAATGTTGCTAGCCTTCTTAGTTTGTTTTAGTAGGAAAAATTTATGATTTGATATGCATGAATTGTTAACTTTTCTGGCATGAGTCCAGCCTTGCTTTCCACTGAAAATTTACTCCACTGTTAGGTGTCTTATCTCTTACCAGACAATAGATGCATAGCTTTTTCAAGATAAAAGAGGGACAACCCATTGATCTTTGAGAAAAACTATACTACACAAAAGTTGATATATTGCTATTTTGGCTAACTAAAGCATATGTTAAATTGATTGTATGTGTGATATGGTGTTGTTTTGCTCATTTTCATCTATATATGAATGATCCCAGGAAGCCGGTATTATTTTTCCTCCATGCCTTTATCCAACAATTGTTTGTGAAAACTTCGAAGTGAGCAAATTTCTTGTTGCATTTGCAGGCTCAGGTTGCCACACTACCAGCTACACTCATGTCATGCTTCTTTGCCATCACTACACCTTTGCGCATTAGCATTGGCACGCGCATATCATCTTTCTACAATCGAAATAGCCCAAGAGCGTTGGTTGTTGAAGGTGTGTTGAACTCCATTTCTGCAGGGATTCTAGTGTACATGGCCATGGTGGATCTCATTGCTGTTGATTTTTTGTGCAAAAGATGAAGGTGCAACCCCAAGCTTCAGATGGCTTCGTACATTGCTTTGTTCATGGGTGCAGGTCTAATGTCCTCTTTAGCCATCTGGGCACTTGCAAAAATTTTTTATTCATTGCCTTTTAGGCCGGAGAGAAATAATGCTTCACTATCTCTCAGTTAATTTCTTTTTTATTCTTTTGAGCTTTGTAGCATAGTTTTAATCTATGTAATAATTAATGTGAAATAATCATATGCTGCTTGGTATCTTGAGTTATAGTGTCAACTTGTAAATCTCAAGAAACTCGCATTTTTTTTTCGGAAGTGAAAACTTTCGTGTTTTTGTGATTGAGGAAATGCAAGTGCTGCACTTCAGCAGCTCTCATTTGCACTATTAGCTGAACTCTAAACGTGGATATATTAGCTTTAGTGTGTGTCAGAGGATTAACCTGTGTGGATGGGTATGAAAACAACCCCTGTTATGAGGAGAGCATGTTGGAAATAATGTGGAGAAAAGACTGGCATAACTCTCGGGTTGAGAATGGAAAATAAGAATTGACAACACCTTGTAATAAATTAATTTTAATTTAAGGCACATTTAAAGCAGTCCAGAAACAGTACTAGCCTTCGAATTTACATCCAAGGGATGTAAGTTGAGAAGTTTTATTTCAACCTTAAACGGCTATTTATTCATTAAAATTCTTAAATAAGTTAATTACTTCTATTTTAATAGTTAATTACTTATATTTTAACCGACATTCAAAGTAAGTACCTCTTTTTTTTAAAAATCTCAAAATCAAATGAGCACTTACCAATTGGCTTTTATTTACTTTAAATAAGATCTTATTTGCCCGATGCATTCATGTAGTTTAGGATAGGGAAAAAATAAAGTAAGCCACATTTCATACTGTTTATATGAGCTACACATCTAATTTATTTTTTTTATGTGGTCTCATAAAATAAGATTTATATATAAAAAAAGTAAAGTACATAAATATAAGGTTGATAATATTTTATCTTTTTTTGAATTTAATATGACTCACTTTTAAATTTTTTAAAAATATATTAGTTAAAAGATATTTTGAAAGTGTTTTTTATTATAATTACTTGGATAATTAAGGTGAAAAGGTTATATGCGTTAAACTAAGTTGAAAAATTAAAATTACCCATTATTTTATTTTATATAAATTTTGAATTATATAGATTATTTTAAATAAGAGGTGTAACT
The DNA here is from genome assembly GCA_032619315.1 of Piper longum. Taxonomy (NCBI): domain Eukaryota; kingdom Viridiplantae; phylum Streptophyta; class Magnoliopsida; order Piperales; family Piperaceae; genus Piper; species Piper longum. The sequence goes on from JAVDBV010047641.1 coordinate 3,205, forward strand.
CATATAAGTTATATAAATTATAGCTCATATACATAAGATATATATAAGATAAACCGGCTCTCTCGTATAACACCCATTAACTTTGCTTATTATAATAAATAGATAAAAATCATTCATTTATTTTAGCTAAAAATCATCCTTTTTTTGAAGAAAATCTAGTTAATATTTAAATTGTTGATTTTGCTCTCTGATTTGAGATTGTGTTTATTCAAATCTGATGCAACTTAGACATTTCTACCTAGAACATGTGGCCAACAATAAGTTGTCAGTTCATGTGTCTCAAGAATGGATTCCTAAGTGTAAGCACATGGGAGATGTGATAAAGAAGGTTGCTTGGGAAATTGGGCCCCTAGGGTTCTATCTCATTCTTCTCTAATCTTGCATGTCAATCAAAGGAATGTTCTCTTCAAATCACACACATACACATTGCCTTATAAGGAAAACATACATTGCTTTAAGCTTTTGCAAAAGTGGGGAGTTTATCCACATGCATAAAGAAAGGTTAAAGCCCTCCTCTCTTACTTCTAGTGTGAACCTGCCCAAAGTGATGTGAATTGTCAAAAATATATGTATATATTTATTAATACATTTATTAAATTGTTACTTCATTGTCTCCTTTATTACAAGAGACTATCTGTTGGGCAAGTATTGAGACTTAACAATACTAGCTAGTGGGAAGAATAATAATTCCACCAACTTTGTTGATTAAGATTATTATGTGGGTTGGTCTGTTCTTTATCATATATTCATAATTTGTTTGATTATCAAAGGTAGAGATTGCATGAAAATATTGGATGGCCAACCATCTCTTCTAAGAGCAATTTGTCTCCATATCTTCTTACTGACCACTTGAAGCTTAAGCGAGGGAGACATTTCTTCAATTATTGCATACCCATCAATACTCAATTCAAAAACTTCTTTTTTTTTTTTTGCAATGAAAAATTGACATAATGCTTCGAATATTTTTTTTAATATAAAAACATTCTGAAAATTTGTCTAAATCCTGAAAGCTACAACTCATCCTGTGCTTAACCGGGGAGACAAGCTTGCTCTGGAATTCCCTATTTTTGCTGGCAAAAATAGTGTCCCTTGTTTTCTTGTGATTTGTGGATAACTTTTCTCATAAGGCTGTAATATTTGTTGTCCCAATACTTCCATTATTGCTTATAACTCTGCCGACATTTTCTTCTGAGTCTTTATTATAACAAATCCAACCTTAATAGAAAATTAAAATAACAAAAAAATTAAGAGCGCAGTTTAGCAAAAATGAAAAATATTACAAATATATCCACTCTAATTAATTTCCTTCGCGGATTCGGGTTTTCAGTGAATTTTCTTTAAAGAGTTGGCATTCACTTAAACTGGTGTTAAAATGATTTGATTACAATATATGTTGTTCTTATAATTAACAATGAAAATAAAGGCATAAATATGCAATCTTGAAATAAAAAAAACGATAATGTGTTATGACTGAGATGCAGCCATCCCAACATGATGTAGACTTTTGAGAATTGGATGAGCTGAGCCATGTTTTTTCTTTATTCAAAGCCTTATAGTCAAAATCTATACAATTAATAAAGGTTTCCTGATGAAGACAGTGACTCCTTCCATTATATGGTTCCTCAATGAGACCAATATCAATTAAATCCAAAACTTGATAAACAGTCTTTCATTGAAGTTGTAGTTTCATCTAATCTTTATCTTGTAATCAAGAAAAAAACAGTCTCCATAAAAAGTTGTTATTGTTTTCTAAGAAAATGAAAAAAAAAATCATTAGAAGTTGGGAGAAGTAACTATCGGGAGCTTAGACGGTGTTGTCATGGCAACCGAAAGACAATCTAAGGCAACTATAGTCTCCACGGATGGATGTAATTAAATATATATAATAAAATATAAATAAAATAAAAACTAATCTTACAATTGAATATATGCTCACAAATCAAAACTTACCCTCTAGGAAAAAATGTTATTTTTACGACCTATCCTCTATTTCTTAAGAAATATTGTAATATATATATATATATATACATATATATACATATATATATATATATATATACACATATATATACATATATATATATATATACAATAAGGAGAAGATGCCATATTTATTGTCTTTTCTATCGTTTCAAATTGATAAAAATAAATATTAAGAAATAATATTTCATTATTTTTAAATTAAATAAAATTAATATCTTAATTAATTTAGCGAGTCCACCTGTTATAATTGTATCCACCAAATAATACGTCAACACAAGGCGACGGAATATTACCCGATCAGGTTCTATTGTAAGAACATGAACAAGTGTAAAAACCCGATAAAAGCTCTTGGATGGGGAGAATGGGAATCAAAGCTTTTCAGCTCCCCTAAAACATGCCACACTAGTTTTCAACTGCATGTGTCTTATCTTACCAAACTACAATTAATTTCCCTTTCCTGGCAGATTCTGTATACCTCTCTCTTCCTGTCATACACCTCCTTGCCAACATCTTACATCTATATTTCTTTGGTCACTTCTTGTTGTTGATGTTATTGTTGTTGTACATCTCTCTCTGTGTTTGGTTGTGTCCCTTATTGCAAAAGGCAGGAACAGTTCCTTCCTGTTACAGTTTGTGAGCTTTCTAGTTCCTCTTGTTCGTCCATGGATCGTGCTTGTGGTTCCTCTGGTTCCGTGGTTTTTCTTTGATGGGTGATCTGGGTTTGGTGTATTGTTTGCTCTTCACTGGTTGTTAGGCCTTATGCGATGAAAATTTGCCGTGTTTGAGGAGGGTGGAGATTGTTAAGTATGATGGACGGCTGGGCAATTCGTCGTCTGGAGGCGTTTCTGTTGTTACTAATGCTTCATGCGCCTCCAGGATCTGAAGGTAATACTTTGAACTCATTTAGCTTGTCATTGATTTCAGTTGTTTCAACTTGAACTTGTATTGGCAGAGAGATTCCCGCCTTCATTTATTTTTCATTAGTTTTGTCAAAAGAAGAAGCATGTGCAAATCTGATACTTTGGTCTCTGGTCTTATGGATGTAGTATTTGTCATGGATTATTAAGTAGGAGCATGTACATATCTAGTTTATTTAGATCTCTCTGTTTCTGAATGAAACTATACTGAGTTTAATGTTAATTATTTCAATTTTGATCCTTTGAAGTCATGAACAATAACTACTATCCTATGAAAAGAAATAAAAGAAACAGGATTGAAACTAATAATGTCTTATAATGATAGTGCATGGCTTTCATTGTTTTTAAAATTTTTATGAAGACATTGCTTACATGATTTGGCCATTGCTTATCGCCTTATATATTTAAAAAAATTACCAAATCTAGTGTTTGATTATCATTTTACTTGGCTGCTTATTTCTAGTGTTTAAGACCTATGGGGTAAAAAAAATCCTTGTATATAAATGAGATGGTAGGGCTGTTATTGAGCAAGCAGCCATCAGTAGTTGGTACACTTCTTTGGATAAAATTGTTTCATGCTCGTAGGTTGTACAATTGAAGAAAGATGTACTCTCACATCTAACTGCTTCTGTTAATTCACCAAAATTACCAATGGCATATGAAATAACCATACAGAGAGTTAAAACACCAAAAAATGTGCATTTTTCTAATATCCTTTCAATATGTTCATCATTTTATTTAGTAAGTTTCTTTGAACTATGCAGGATCTGCTTTTTTTTCTGAAATTTCAGCACCTGAATCTTCATCTGCACCACTTAATGGTGAAAGAACCTTGTCGGAGATTGCCCCATCTCCTCTGACTGTCATGAATAATTATCACTCAAGGGCAGACACCCCCAACTCACACAGAGACTATGCTGCAGGTACCAGAATGTGATATTGTTTCAGCTACTTTCTATCTTTTATAAAAAGGTTAAGCTTTACAAATTTTTCTCACATTGCCCCTCAGTTGGAATTATCCTTAATGCGTTAACTGTTCAATTTCAACAGCTTCTGCTCATTGCCCAAGCACAGATCACATTTGTTTTAGAAGAACAAATCATTATTTTATATTTTTTCTTCTCATCTGCACCTTATCCTAGCTCGGCTTGTTCTGCAGCAAGGATTTTGTGTCACCAGTTGATTGGTTTCTAGTTCAAATCCATGGCACCAAGCCATGCAGGGGCAAGTGAAAATTTTTTATGTTGAACGCTCATCATGTTGCAACCCTTAAAAAGGGAAGAATGAGATGAACTTTGAAGCTTTAAACTTTAACGGTGTTGTCATCTTATACCTTTAAATATTTTATGATAGGCATCATGAGACATTATTGATGGAAACAATATTAATATAGTCATCTTTCATTGTAGAATTACTAATAAAGAAATTTGTTTTGCTTCTACATGGAGGCTGTCGATCTTATCATAACACAAAAACGCTTTTTTTTGGCAGCTCCAGCTCCATCTCTGCCTTTGAAATCATCTTCCTTGTCTCCATCACCCACTCCAGGTTTGATAATGATTCAGCTCTTTGGTAACAGAGAATCATATAGCATGTAGTCTATTTTGCAATCTTAATTGGACGAGAACTTCTTTGAGTAAATTTTCTTTTGTGGCCTCTGGCACCAATGTCTTCTCCTTATTATCTTTATGTGTATTTGTATGGTTAGTACTAAGCCAATTTTCCATTTGCAGGCCTTAGTGTGGTTCCTATTTCAGTTTCATCACCATCCAGTCATCACATGCGACAAATGGTTCTTGTTTCTTCACCACCAGAGGAAGTGTTGAAGTTAGACCCCCCTCCTACATATCCCCCATCTGAAGGTACATCATAATATCGGACACCTAGTTTAATGTGGATATCTGATTTTTGCTTCAAATGGAGTTATAAGTGCCATATTTCCAGGTTTTAATTGTTTGTAAGCTTTGTCAAACCAGTCATATTTGTATGATATGCTGCTTTGGTTTCTTGACTCATAGATATGATGCTTTGGTCTTCTGCATTCTCTATCTTAAAAATTATTCCTGCTATAAAGACATTAAATATATTATGACTGAATGTTTTTTTTTTACATTTTTCAGAATTTTTATGCAAACATATGATTATCATCATCCACTTGCTTGTTTTAGCCACTGCAATATAGCCTTTATACCATCAAAGATAAAATACACGAGATAGATAATATAACAAAGATTTCACTTAATATAATGCGCGATAGTGGTGCTTCTAAATTTATCATTTATTGCGCATAATCCCTCTGTGATAGTTATTTGCTTTATGACTGAAAATGATGTTATAATCTTTAAGTGTCACCTTCCTTTTGGTTGCTTTATTGAACTTTTCATTCATGTCTGGAGTGATCATCCACTTTATAATGTCTGTTGTATGCCTCTTCTGAACCATCTAATGACTACAGCAAGGAGAATCATTGACTTTGGTATCTTATTAACTTTTTTTTTCCTGTTCTCTGCAAATAACTAGCAGTAGGCAATTTTGCTTTCGGGAACATGTCTTCTCTTTTCTTGTTGCCCTAATCTATTGAATTATCACTTCTAGGAGCTTAAGCGATTGAGGAATGGAATTCTTTATAGTTGTATTATCACTCTTCCGCATTTGCAAACATTTATTTTGGGCTTTTCACGCTGAAAAGGGTGGCAAATACTTTCTTGAGAATATTTTTTTTTGGTGAGATTAGAAGGGAGGGCATTTGTCCCTGATAACACAGAGAATTATCACTTCACTCGGAAGCATAAGTTGCTAAGGAAGGGAATTCTTTTCTATTTATCTAAACACATTTTTCACCAGCATTACTGTATATTTAGGTCATAATTCATAACCTCATTGAAAGTGAAAACACCAAATGTACATTTAATTGACATCCCTTTAATTCATTCTTAAATTTATTTAGTAATTTTATTTGAAAAAGCTAAGTGTCTGCTTTACTTCCGGAAATCTTAACACCAAAATTTTTATCATCATGTGCCAAGTCAAGATGAAAGTGCATCTTCACTAGGCGCTCCATCTCCTCAAACTGACAAGCATGATGATCACTCAAGGGCATTAACACCAGAGTCTCAAGGAAACTATCTAATAGGTACTAGATTAAAGTTTCAGCTGCTCTTTACCTTTTTTCATAAAAAAAACATTTGTAATATTTCTGTTGTTATTGCCTCCTGGTTAATTATTGTTAGTGTTCCATGAGAGTTAATCTAAATGCCATAATATTCTTTTTCTATGCACAACTCCAGCTCCGTCTCTCCATCAGAAATCATCTTCTACGTCCCCACAAACGACACCAGGTGTTCTTATAATTCATATCATCTTTAAGTTTATGCCTGTTATATAAAACCACATTGCTGTGGGAAAAGCTTTTAACATTGGTTGCCTTTGGGATCTTTTTTTTTTTTTAAATCTCTGATATTTCCTGAAAACTTCATTGAATCAATTTTCTTCATATCATATCTTCGTTATCTGTGTACATGTTTGTGCGAGCAGTACTCACAAAGCTCCAAATTTTCAGACCTTAACATAGTACCAGCTTCAGCATTGTATCCTTCTGATCATCACATGAGACGTATAGTTCCTGTTTCAGCACCACCAGATAAAACATTGGAGTCAGCCTCCCCTCCCACATATCCTCCGTTTGAAGGTACTTTGAGATGTCATGTCCCCACTGAAATTGGAATTCAATGATAACTTGATAGCTCCATACGCGAGCCTGAGAGTGTTTAGTTCAATTTCTGTTTATATCCTAATAATGCATCTGCTCCAGGAAAACCGTTGTCGAAACCTCGTCAGCCTAAGCCAATCCATCATCCAGCACCTGAACCAATTATATCACCAGTGAAATCACATTTTAATGTATCTGCTCCTTCAGCACCATTTTTCAGAGGTTCACCAAAAGAGATAGACCATGATCCATCACCAGCTCCATCACCTTCCGCTATTCACAAGCATCACTTAAGGAAAAGTGGTGGCACGGTCGCTCGAACAGCATCTCCCTCTCTTCCACCGGCAATTTATGGTAATGATGGATTTGAACTACAAAGAATTTGGAATGTGACTTGTTGAAACTTACTTTTTTTTCCCCATTCTCCATGAAATTGAAGGCAACATACTTCCTCCGGCTTCCTCTTCTCCACCTTTGCCAATGGGGAAGAAAAACAAAGAAAAAGCACATCGTTCATGGCTCGATCCTCCTGGTGCACAAAGTTTTTTCTTCAAGAAAGCTAGCTGGTGCATTTCCATTAGCTATAACATTGATTAAGGACCTGATGTTGTTGTTTGATTCCAGATCCTTTGTTATCACCTACTCCTGTTTCTACAAGCGTGGAGAACAATACACCAGCACCTTCCCCATCAGGAATGGTTCCATTTGCCACAAGTGGAATTCTCTTTCTCTGAATTGCTCTTTCCCCACCTCAGCTCTATTGTATCTTTTTAATATTGGATTTGTTGAATTTTCAGGACCTGCACTTCATCCTTTATCTTCCCCTATAAGTTCTCCAAGGAAGCCTAAGGCTGCTGTTCCACCAGTAGTTTTCACCTTGCCACCTCCACCTCCTAACGAAGGTATTCTTATAATGAAAACTATGCACACGCTTACTATAGTGCTTTTATTTACTTTTACTGCTCGACAAAACATTATCATGTTTGAACATGCATTTGCTGTTGCTGTAATCTGGGTCTCATTAAAAATTTGTGATAAGTGATGGCATTGGGTAGTCATTTTCTTTGTGTATTACCATGTATTGTGATGTACCATGCAGACTGTTTGTCGCTGACTTGCCCTGAACCATTGACGAATACTCTTCCCGGATCTCCTTGTGATTGCATATGGCCAATGCAAGTCAAACTCCGCCTGAGTGTGTCTCCGTACACTTTCTTTCCTTTAGTTTCCGAACTAGCTCAGGAAATTGCCGCAGGAGTTTTTATTAAGCAGAGTCAGGTTCAGATTATGAGTGCAAATCCTGCTTCTGAGCAATCAGATAAGACAATTGTTCTCATTGATTTGGTTCCTATTGGAAAGAGTTTTGATGGTACCACAGCATTACTGATTTACAAGAAGTTTTGGTACAAGCAGGTCGTAATCAAGCCTAATTTATTTGGAAGCAGCTATGATGTGTTATATGTTCGTTATCCAGGTATAGACGATGCTCTTTTCCTCTCTCTTTTTTTCTCTATCTAGTTTCAGTTTTCACAACATTGGAAGCTTTATTTATGATACAGGTCTTCCTCCCTCACCTCCAATGGCACCATCAGATCTAATTGTGGATGAGGGACCATTTGCAAGAGGCAGTCGTGACAGGGCCATAAAGCCGATAGGAGTTGATATGAAGAAACAACATCGAAGGAAGAGGCTAAGCAGGAGTGCAATTGCCATTATTGTCTTGTCATCGGCTATAATCTTTGTTTTGTGTGTTGGAGCAATATGGCTTTGCCTATTCATGGTCCGGAGGCGCAACATCCATCACCCCCTACCAACTCCTAATATATTACTATCATCTGTCAAACCATCAGGTATCTGTTTAGGATTGTACTTTATTTATCTGTCAACAAAGTGTGCTCATCTTTTATGATTTCACTCATTTTGGCATACACGGTGACACAGGACAAGCTGGATCTTTGGTGCTTGGAGGTGGACCTAGTTCTGGATCATTGTCCTTTAGCTCCAATATAGCCACATATACAGTTTCTGCAAAAACATTTAGTCTAGGGGAAATTAAAAGAGCTACAGATAACTTTGATAATATGAAAATACTTGGGGAAGGTGGTTTTGGGCGTGTATACAAAGGCATGCTTTATAATGGCACAGAAGTGGCTGTCAAGATTCTCAAAAGAGATGATAGACAGGGAAGTCGCGAGTTTTTGGCAGAGGTTGAGATGCTTAGTCGTCTCCATCACCGAAACCTGGTGAAGCTTATTGGCATTTGCATTGAAGAGCGTAACCGCTGTCTAGTTTATGAGCTCATCCCAAATGGTAGTGTTGAGTCTCACTTACATGGTATGATTTTAAATGCCCTTATTATCGTTTTTTAACCTTATCATTGTCCATGTGCAAAGTAGCAAGCATTGCTTGTATGTCTGGGGGAATTTTGAAGTAAATATTAATTGGTCCCAGTTCCCATCAATTTAGCTTTTAGGAAAACTGATCAATTATTTTTTTTTTACATGGCTTTAGTTTCTTGTTAAGTTATTTGATTCTTGGGTTTGTTTCTAAATCAGGTGTTGACAAGGAAACTGCTCCACTAGATTGGAATTCTCGAATGAAGATTGCTCTAGGTTCTGCAAGAGGCCTTGCCTATCTACACGAGGATTCAAGCCCACGAGTAATTCACCGTGATTTTAAGGCCAGCAATATTTTGTTGGAGCATGATTTCACTCCCAAAGTATCGGATTTTGGCCTAGCTAGAACAGCTTTGGAGGAGGAAAACGGTCACATATCCACTCGTGTCATGGGAACCTTCGGGTATGAATTATGTTTATTGCTTGCAGACATTTGCTACAGCTCAAGTAGAAAATCTGATATTTTCATATTACCTGAATGAAACATCATTACATACAAAACACTTTGTTGGTGTCACAATTGTGATAGCATATTAAGCTGCAAGTATTGTACCTTCTGATGATTTTGATATGTTGTCATATTTTTCATGTTAATCAGGTATGTTGCTCCTGAATATGCTATGACTGGGCACCTCTTAGTGAAAAGTGATGTTTACAGTTATGGCGTTGTGCTTCTTGAGCTCCTGACAGGGAGAAAACCTGTGGATATGTCTCGACCTCCTGGCCAAGAGAATCTTGTTTCATGGGCCAACCCTCTTCTTACAAGAGAGGAAGGCTTAGAGGCAATAATAGACCCTTCTCTAGGTTCTAATATCCCATTTGTTAATGTGGCCAAAGTGGCTGCCATTGCTTCAATGTGCGTGCAGTCAGAGGTATCAAATCGCCCATTCATGGGTGAAGTTGTACAGGCTCTAAAGCTAGTATGTATAGAGAATGAAGATACGCAGGATGAGTCAACTTGTAGTCGAGAAGATTCATCTTCTAAAGATGTGCACACCCTCAGTAACTGTTAGCTTCAAATTGTGATATAGGATTCTATGCTAAGAAGATTCTTGGCATTAGAAATATTTTTGTTCTTTGACAACATTCATTTGGCAAGAATCCAAGGTCCAAGGGAGGCATTCTGCTTCAAGACCATCGACGATACAAATTAACACACACTCCTGATGAAGTGGATTTCCTGGTTGGGTGTGAGTGAGTACGGTCTTGTATTTCAGTTTCAAGCTATGGAGGCGGTCAGATCAATTTCTCAAAGAAACTCAACAGGTTGGAAAACACAGAATATCAGTGGTAATCGTAGTTCGTAGCTATCTTTTCTAATCAGTTGATTGAATTTGATGAGGATTTGGGAGATATATATGACTGCTAGCAGGTATAGAAGTGGTCAGAGGATTCCAGCTTGCTGTGAGTTTCTTCACCGTGTAGCTTTCTGCTTGGTCATTGTTCATTTACAAGAAATGAACTATCTACCACTTCTTAGTACATGAATGTTGAATGTCTCCCTGCTAATGAGCATTGGTTGAAACTTTCATAGCTTTGCTTATGCTTTCTTCTTCCGTGAATTGTTCTATTTGATTTCACCACAATGCTTTTTTGTATATTGAGTCAAAACAAGAGAGGTATAGAAAATGAATTCATTTCAGCAGCAACTGACCCCATCTTGATTATTCCTTACATGAAGATAGGTACAGAAAAAGCACCCGTAGCTTTGGAGACTAACTTGATTCTTGCAAATGTATATAGTTAACGTCACATGCCTTAGTGCAAATGTATATAGTTGAGTAAAAAATTTAATTAATTGAGGTATTAATAAGTAAAAAAATTTCATTTGAGTAATCATTTTATAAAAATTTATAAGTTAGATAGAAATGCACTTTAAATTTTTTTCTATATATATAGTCCTTCTGGTATGTGTTGCTTGATTTTTGCAATGTCGGCATCGGATTGATGGCCATTGGATCGAAATCCAGTAGCTATCAATCATCCCCACTAATTAACCCCCGTCCCACCCCCCCCAACCG
>JAVDBV010047642.1:0-28034 GCA_032619315.1 Piper longum
GATTGTGTTTTGAGTGTGATAATTAAGACTAGTTTGATGCATCATTTAGATATTGGGCGCTAGTATTTAGCTCTGATGTGTAGGTACGGAGGAGGAGCTCGCCGCCTAGGCGCGATGACACGCTTGGAGCTTCTACCAGGTCCGTTAGGACTCGCTTCTGTTTTACGCCCTTTTTATTGTATATTTGATTATGACTGCAGGACGAGTTAAGTGGCGTTTTATCGGATCCCACTTAACTCGGGTCACTTAGCCGACTTGTTTTTCGGATTAATAACCCTTGAGGATGAAATACCTCGAGAATGATTTCGAAAACAAAATCCACAGCAAGTTGCCTTCGAGCCTATTTTATAAATCCCTTCCCAAGCCTATATATATTTTTATCGAGTTTTCAGTGTGACGAGAGATGGAGAAATCGACTGCACGTACCATGCAGAGGATGCCGTGACAGTCAAAGCGGGCTATGGATTAGTGCCAGCAGACTGTTCCATTCCCGAGGGATCCTGATAACTCAGCGTTTGAGTTCCTCACACCTAAAGAATGTGGAGGTTTACGGGTACTGTTTAGTACACCGCATGTCATGACTTGTGGTTCAAAGGGTACTAAAAGCGACTACCTGAGAGTACTCGGTCTTCATACTCAAGCCCAGGAGAAATATGGAGGTAAGGAGAGGGCTTAGGATTCGAGACCATAAAATGAAGTGAAATGCCGAGATAGGCAACAACAACAGCAGTTCAGTCAATTCAGGACGCTACCAGGTCTACAGCCTAGTGGCTCCTCAGTAGATGCCCTTCAGAGAGTTCACGAGGAGTATACGATGTTTTACTTCACATAAGAGTTTGCTCTCATAGCCAGTTTGTTATTAGTTATATTCTGGACCAGTAACGCTCGTTAGTGATGGTTTTCGTACTATATGTAGGTGACGAGTACGGGATTGATGTGCCAGCTGGACGGAGGAGCAATGATGTCTTCTGCACACACACATATGTTTGGTGAATGGCCGTTTAATATTTCGTTTATGATTTTATTGTGTTAGTATTAATGTGATGAGATGACAAGTTTGATGCTCCGCAGAAGTATTGAGACATGACATGAAATATGAATAAATGACACAGGTGGGCTGAGACCCGAGCTTCAGAATGAGTGATAGTAGTTCAGACTATGTGAATGTAGTTCTTATATATGTTTGTATGCCTGTAAGTATATTATGTTGATAGGGTAGCCCCGAATTACATTTTCAGGGGAGATTCTGTCCGTCTTAAGTTAGAACTTTATTTGGATTTATTGAAATCGTAGTTTTTGTATGAATTGAGTGTCATGTCATCCATGTAGTATCATGTTAGGGTTTTATGCATTTCACATATATATGGCGAGCCGTATCTTCATCTTAAGACACCAAGATTGGATCTGCACGCATTGGGTTCGGGTTAGCCGACCTAACCGGAGCCTATAACATGCCGATTTGGTTCACGAGGGTGAACCGGATTTGGGGTGTTACAAGATCAACCTTTTTTTTTATATTTTGTAAAGGTTTTAAAAAGTGTCTCTATCACTTTCTATTTTGTCAATATTATATTGAATATACTTTTTCGTTATTGTTGAATTTTTTTATGAATATATTTAAAATAACGTAATCAAACACCTCGTTTAAAAAAAAATGGCTCAAGGCTGAGAATTTAATAAATAAAACAGTTTCTCTTTTGCGTCCCGTTTGTATAAAAAACACGATGAACATTATTACGATCCAAATGGAAAGAATGATTGAATTAGTTGACTCGAATACATAATTAATAAACCAATTCACAATCATATTTATTTTTCAAATACGGTAGTTGCATTTAAAACCTAAGTCAAATAAATATTTATGAATTAATTTTCCAACTTTTATTATGCTAATGTTCCTATAAACTATTGCCCAAATTAACCCTTGTACAAATTAGTATATTTCTAAATATATTATTCACCTTGACTCTAAACTCCAAGCCGATTTCAACCCTAAATCAAATAAGATCTAAAGCCAAAACCCAAAGCCAATTACACTCAATGGACAAAAATTATGAGATTCCTCAACTTACTTTCACATTTAATACATATCAAGAAAAGATCCCATTTATAAGTGAGAATAGACTATAGATCTTTAACTTAGTTAATCACGTTTGAAGAGATAACATAGTTTATTACGTTGTACTTTGAGCTGAATTATTACAAACAGTATAAGAACAACTTGGTTATGTATTAAATAATAGGTCGTGAATTAGGGTTAGCAAGAGGAAGTATAGGAATTTCAGGGGCAAAATTTCTTAAGGTGGATAGATTGTGAGATCCCCCAACTTAGTCCCACATCTAATACCTGGGTTAAGACATAAGAATAGGCTATATATTTTTAACTTGGGTTAATTATTTAAAAAAAACAACTTAAGCCTATTACATTACCTTTTGAACCAGGTCGTTATAATAATTAACATCCAATTTAAAGTTAGAGATTTGTCCATCAAGTACTACAATAAACTCTTTGTAGCATTTTTTTAATTGATGTAAATTACTTCAAATAATGAAATGTTTTAAAAGATAATTATATTAATTAAATAAATCTATTCTAATTATACTAATTTACACTAATAAAAAATGCTACAAGAAGTTTGTTATATCCCAGAATCCTATTTACATTAATTAAGGACAACGATTACACTTTTCAATATAACTAAAGCGCGTCATTAGATGAAGTAAAATCCAACGGTAAATAAAGTGAATAATTATAATATTAAAAATCATAACATATCACAAGTTAATATATATTATGTGAATAAAAAAGTTAAAATTTTTTGGCTCGCGGATGTACACATGTATACAGATTCCACGTCACTATACATGACTTTTTTCATGATACACCATGTTTATTACGTAATTTGCATTACACACATCCATCCATTGCTATGTGTTCACGACATGAGATCCCTATCCCGTATGCTCTATCTACTTCAAGAAATAAATTGCGTAGCTTCGAATTGCGTTGAATGACTCGGGAACCAAAACAGGCATGGGGCATTTTGGGAAGTGCGAGCCCTTCCTTTCAAGTCAACGCGACACAGGCATGTCTCCGGCACGAACAAGAAAACACAATGAACATATGCGGTCCAGACCTTGCCCGATTGTACTCCCTCCGGTGGGTCCCTGCCAAATTGTTTATTGGTTTCAATTTTCAGTCATTTTCACGGTCTCAAACATCTGCGTCCACCGAGTTAACATTAACCCCCCCTAACTTTTACCTCCCAACGCATTTCGTTTTTTTTTTCATTAGTTATTATTAGAAAATCATTGGAATTTAATTTCACCAAAATTATTAAATTTTAAAATATTGATAAATTTTAATATATTTATTATTATACTAATTTATATTTTTTATACATTTATTTTTTTGTTTGTTTATAAATTTTTTATATTCATTGTTAAGAAAAATCTCATAATATAATTTTATCCAAAGTAAAAAAATAAAAAGAAAATACTATTTAATTATTAAATTCAAAATTATTTTTCACTATTTTAAGTACAATTATATTTTTGTTAAAATTAAATAAATATTTTTTCAAATTAAATTTGTCAATTCTTAATATATATTATTAATAAGTTTTAAATATTTTCCTGCATGAGTTTTTAACTAATTTATTATAATAACATTATGCCGAGATAAATTATAATTTTTTTCCCTTTCTAGTAATATATTTTAATTTGTAAGCTTATAAAAGATTGAAATATTATTTATAGTGATGTCAACGAGATTTTAACTATTGTCAAAGTATTTGTCTCAATTTTTTGTCCTATTTTTTTATTTCAATTCTGTCAATTTCTACTTTTTTCATAAAGTTAAATATTATTATTTATGTATATTAAAAAGAGCATTTAATTTAACATTTCTTCGTTCAATAATATTAGTTCTGCTATAAATTAATTGGAAAATAAAGCGATCAAACCAAGCTTTATTAGATTGGTTTATGCTTCTTAAGTGTAAAAATTATAATAATATAATATTGAGTCCTTAATATACACGAATCTTTACCACCTTTAACCACCCCAACCGATGTGAACGATTGATTTCTTAATCGGACATGCACCGACAACGTTCCGTCCGCCAACCTTTTGTCCGAAACTGTTCTTCCCCTTTTAAAGAAAGAAGTCGCCTAGGGCAAAATTCGCCATCTCCATCTCGGATCTTCCCCCTCTCGTCTGGGATTCCGACCCTTTCTCTTTGGTATGTCTATCGATCCATTTTCTTCTCTATAGATCTGCTCTTTCTGCTTCGGATCTCTGATTTTGGCGCAAAATCTCATCTTGTATCATATTCATTGTGATTTTTTTCGGTTTAAAATTGTTTTTTTGTGGATGGTATTGGGACGCCGACTTATTAAAATTGGGTTGATCAGTGTAATTGTGTGTATTTTTTATTTTTTTTGTTGTTGTTTGATCGTCTGTTGTCTGATCTGATTGATTTTGTTGGGTTATTTGGGGGTTTTGGAAGCTGTCCGGTTGGTGTTTTACCTGATCGAGCCAAAACTATATATTATTGGCAGGGATTTTGTTGATGGTTACGTTTTTGACATGCGGTGTTGTAGACGGGGCTCATTTTGTACAATTCCGTTCAAGCCTTCATGCAAGGGATTGCATGCACGTTTCTGTGCGGGTGTTATGTGTATGATAATTTTAATCAAGAACTTGATGCCCATAGTTTACATTGGGTACTTTTATATACAAGTTTGCTGAACACGACGAGGTAGATCATGTTGCCGTGCTCTTAGATCAATGTTTTTGTTTGATCTCTTGTATATATCATTCAGCTGGTTGCGGATTTGGAATTTAGTTTTTAAGGATGTGAAAATGTGTGATCCATGCCAATTCGTGCAAATAAAGCTATATTCGTTAAATGGTTCACTGCCGGGCCACAATTTTTGAAGAAACAATGCCGTCTGTGGTTTGGTGAAGTTTCTTTTCTTTTTTGAATATTTTGACCTATTTGGATCATATTTTTTATGTTTATAGCGATCACCTTTTCTTGTGGGAATGGGCTACGTGGATCAGTTTTTCATTTGCTTGGTTTTTAATTTGTGAAGTTAGTACTTATGCAAGTTTTTCTTATAGCTATCTACAGTTTGGTGGTTTCCATGTAGCTTATTTTCATGCTTATCATTTGATTTTTTCTTTGATTTCAGTTGGTTTGTGAGGCAGGCAGGAAAAATGGGCGGTGGATTTAGGGTTCTGCATCTTGTGAGACCATTTCTCTCAGTGTTGCCTGAAGTCCAGAGTGCTGATCGAAGAATTCCCTTTAGGGAGAAGGTTATATATACGGTCATCTCCCTTTTCATCTTTTTGGTATGCAGTCAGCTTCCTTTGTATGGCATACACTCAACCACAGGTGCGGATCCTCTCTACTGGATGAGAGTCATCCTGGCATCAAACCGTGGTACTGTTATGGAGTTGGGAATCACCCCAATTGTGACATCTGGACTGGTTATGCAACTCTTGGCTGGGTCCAAGATTATTGAAGTGGACAATAGTGTCCGTGAAGACCGGGCTCTCTTGTAAGTTGCTTTATTGGTCAACAAGTTGTGATGCCACTATATTTCTCATAAAAAAATTCATATTAGCGCTTAACATGTATTTGCTAAAGTTGACCCCTTAGCAAGGTTGCTGATTATTCTGCAACCATATGGTTATATTTTCGTTTTCCATGCTTGTGCAACTCTGAATTAAACTAATATTATGTTCCAGTCTATTGTGAACCAATTATTATCTCCTTTCACCTCTTAAAGCTAGTATGCAAGCTAATAGTTATCGGGTTTCTGTATATCATCATCGTTGTTATCATCATTACATATTCCCTGTTTGATCAATTAGAAATGGGCGCATATCTTAAATTTTCACGAATTTTACTTCGTGGTAACCTTTTCAAATGATTTTCCATACATCTTCTAGGTAATTTTGGTACAGGTTTTATTTCTATATTTTGTGTTTGCAGTATGTTAATCTTTTATTTGTTTGATAGAAATGGTGCTCAAAAGCTTCTTGGAATCTTGATTGCTGTTGGAGAAGCTGTTGCCTATGTCCTGTCTGGGATGTATGGTAGCGTCAGCCAACTTGGTGCGGGAAATGCCATTCTGATTATTCTACAACTTTGCTTTGCTGGAATTATTATTATTTGCTTAGACGAGCTTCTTCAGAAAGGATACGGCCTAGGATCTGGCATATCGTTGTTTATTGCCACCAACATCTGGTAACATGCCATATTTTGTCTTGCTCTGAATTAGAATGCGAATATTTTATAACATTTGCCCTTTATGTATCAGTGAGAACATTATCTGGAAAGCCTTTAGCCCCACCACCATCAACAGTGGACGAGGAGCAGAATTTGAAGGTGCTGTAATAGCTCTTTTCCACTTGCTCATTACACGAACTGACAAGGTCCGTGCACTTCGCGAAGCCTTCTATCGGCAGAATCTTCCCAATGTGACAAATCTACTGGCTACAGTCTTAGTATTTCTTATTGTGATTTACTTCCAAGGTTTTCGAGTTGTCTTGCCTGTGAGGTCCAAAAATGCTCGGGGACAGCAAGGATCTTACCCAATCAAGCTGTTCTATACATCCAACATGCCAATCATTCTTCAGTCTGCACTTGTTTCCAATCTTTACTTTATTTCACAGGTAGACTGATTTTTCATTGCATGAGTGGGGATGAAGTTGCATATGCTTTGTCCAGTGACCCTAATCTTCTTTGTATATGTGCAGTTACTTTACAGGAGATACAGTGGGAATTTCTTTGTTAATCTTCTAGGCAAGTGGAAGGAGTCTGAATATTCTGGGGGTCAGTATATTCCTGTTGGTGGCTTGGCATACTATGTGACAGCTCCATCAAGGTAAGTGGAGTTTTTCAGATATGATAATGCTTCATGTTCTTCATTCTCTCCTTTTTTGTCCACTTTATCCCAAAGAGAAGTACCTGATTGTCAAAGGAGGTCGGGGCATGGATTGTAATCTAGG
Organism: Piper longum; assembly: GCA_032619315.1. NCBI lineage: Eukaryota > Viridiplantae > Streptophyta > Magnoliopsida > Piperales > Piperaceae > Piper > Piper longum. The sequence goes on from JAVDBV010047642.1 coordinate 7,024, forward strand.
ATCCTTGCGATTACTAAGGGCAAAGTTTGATGGTCGAATGTGCTACTTGAGCCAGCCCTCCAATGTTGTTTGTATTTTTTTCTTTTTCTATGCTTAAAATTCTTACAAGTTGATCTCATTGTTTCAGCTTGGCGGACATGGCAGCCCACCCCTTCCATGCTCTGTTCTATATTGTTTTTATGCTTTCAGCATGTGCACTATTTTCAAAGACATGGATTGAAGTGTCTGGATCCTCAGCAAAAGATGTCGCGAAGCAACTTAAGGTACATATTTAGTCACGATTCTATTTTGAACCTAAGTATTGCACCATCTATACTACTGACCTTGAACCTTTCTAGTCGCCTCATTGTTCAATATTATCTTTCTTCATAGCATAAAAAAATGTTTTAGGGTCTCTTTGGTTATCCTAAAATTTCATGAAAGAAATGTAAAATTTAGAGGTTGCAAATTTTCTTGTATTTGGATGCCTTAAAATTTAATCAAAAGAAATTTCTATTTCAATCAAAATAAATATATGTATAAATTTTACAAAACAATTTTTTCTTATGAAAAACAGAAGAAATTGAGGGAAACTTTGGGACGTACATGCACATGCTCACATGTACATGGGAAAAAATATTTCATTTTCATCTTAGAATCTGATTGTTTTGATAATGCATGAAAGAAATATAAAATTTACAGGTCCCAGATTTTTTTTATGTTTGGATGTCTTGAAATTAGTGAAAAGAAATTTTAATTTTAGTCTAAGTAAGTTTATGTTAAATTTTTACAAAACTACATTTCTTTATGAAAAATAAAAGAAATTGAGAAAAGTTTTGGGAAATAATATTTCGTTTTTATTTAATTTTTTCTTATCTAAACATGTAAGGAAAATTTTTAAAAATTTTATGCGATTTCATTTCATATGAAATTTTGTTTTTATTTACACTATTTTTATGCCATCCAAAGAGACTCCATTGTCCTACTATTTAAACATGTAAGAAAATTTTTAAATTTTTATGTCATTTCATATCATTGTATTTCTATTCTTTATGAAATTTTTTTTCATTTACACTATTTTCATGCCAACCAAATGGACCTTTAAATAACGAGTGGAGAATTCCTTTTATTGAGGACATGTGCATTATCTTTGTTTAGTTTGCGCATCTATGAAAATTGTTCAACGTAAAAAAATTGTTTCTCTTTGACTGAGATGAGATGTGAGGAACTGTGCAAAACCTCTTCAATCTTGGAATCTATTCTTGTCCTGGTAGGAACAACAAATGGTGATGCCTGGCCACCGTGAGTCGAACCTACAGAAGGAGCTGAACCGCTACATTCCTACTGCAGCAGCGTTTGGTGGTGTATGCATTGGTGCATTGACTGTGCTTGCTGATTTCATGGGAGCCATTGGTTCTGGCACTGGGATCCTTCTGGCGGTGACCATAATTTACCAGTATTTCGAGACATTTGAGAAGGAGAAAGCGAGTGAATTAGGCTTTTTTGGCCTTTGATCCAATGATTAGATGCTCTGTTAACTTGGATAGACACATGGTAGAGAATGATTTAGCCAACGGTTTTGGCGAGCCTAGTGCGAAATTGAATGATGCAATTGTCCTATATTCAGAGGTACATGTCTTTTAAGGGAGGTAGATTAATTCAATCTTTTTATCTTTCATGTTGCCGAGTCATCTAAAATGAGAAAGCAATTTTATATTTGGACTATTGAGGTGTAATTTTTTTATCATGTAAACAGGAAACAGGAAAAACCTACTTTTTCTGCTCGAATATTTTACTCTCGTTTTTTGTTATGTGACCAATCTGAAATTCCTGTGTTTTGACAACTGTGAAGTGCCTCGGGGTGCATCTTTCTGTTGGTATATGTTGCTTAAAATCCTCATTTTTACGGGACATTATTTTTGGACCAGCATGATAGTGTTTGTGTGTTTTTGGTCCTGTATGTAACTGAATATGGTGAAACTTTTGGCATAATAGAGGTTAGTTCTTCGAATGCTTTGCTATTCACGTCTTCTTGCACTCTTCCAGTATTTGTATCTTCAGTCAGCGAGAAAAACAATAGTTTGGGGGAGGTAAATCTTGATTCTAATGTGAGTGTTTTTGGATAAAAAAATGCTAAAAACATCAGCAAATGAGTGGCAATAGCAACGTGAGATCAATCAAGTGAGAAATCGGCAGAGTATAATATTACGGACATTAATTAATATAATGCTAGAAAATTTCCTCGCCGACAGTTCATTTCTTGGCGAATAGCCCGCCAAAGCTGCCGCCCCCATTCTTCTTTGCCGGCGGGGCGACGGAGTTCTTTCGGGGTGTGGCGCCGTTCTTCTTCTCCACCTTCTTCAATGTTGGGTCCGTCTCCAGCAACTGGTCCTGCAGCTACCCAAGTATCCAGTCCAGTAGCCCCTTCTCCCCCCTCCCACTCTTTTGCTGCCGTTGCTTTATACACCAGCCCTGCCGCCACCGATCCGAATGTGATACCAATGGACGCCATGCTTCCCTTAGTCGTTCTCTCTCCCTTTCACCTTATTTCTAGTTTGGTGAGGCCTCTGGAGGAGAGTAATATGTAGCGTGCATGAGATTGGGAAAAGGACAGTCGTTGGATGTAGTATGAGACGGCTGCAATGGAAGATGGGGAAGCGACATCTTGTAAGGGATGTGCTTGATCCACGAGCTCGCCACAAGTGGTTTATCTTCTCTTTTAATGGGTCATGCTGTTCGTATTGTGGCCTGATTTTTTATGTTGTGCGGATGGGAAATTTTTATAATGCCAATTTTAAACAAAATATACAATGTTTTAACATATAATTATTTTATTAATTTTATATGCTGGATATCTTATTCCTTTTTTAAAAAAAGGTCTCAACTGTAGGTCATGCGCTGCGATGGCCAATGACAGGTGACCAGATCCTAAGCATGACAGGCGAGCCCGGCCGAGTACTCGCCAATATTTCGTTTCAGCTTTTTAACTGAGTCGAGCCGCTCCCGCTTTCCGGCTCGCGAGCCTAACTCGGCTCTGCTGAGTTTCAAGCTCGAGCTCGTGTCGGGCTCTCAACCTGGGCTTTCAACAAGATGAGCAGCCCAGCTGGGCTCCCACTAAAAAATAAAAATAAGAGCCTAGTGGGCCATAGCTGGAATAGGTTCTCAAGAAAAATACTGATAACCGAGCTGGCTTGGCTCGAGCACATCGAGCCAACATGCCGAGCCTTCAGTTTTCTTCTCACAAACATAGCTCAGTTCAGCTTCGCTCAACTCAACTTGTTTAATTCAGGAACCTTGATGAGTTGAGCTTGCCTCTCGTTTGACTACCGGATTCAACCAAAGTCAACTAGATCATAACACCCTTAACTTGATTAGGTCTAGGGGCGGCCAAGTCCTGTTGACCTTGGCCAGGGAAGGTGTGGGGATAATTTTTTTTAAAGATAAATCTAATCTTAATCATCTATATTATAGGATGACCCAAATTAATCCAAAGGTAAAAAATTTTCCTCCTCCCCATTTAATTTATTTTATAGAAACTTAATTGGCATTGAATATAAATTACTTTGGGGAAAAACTCGAATAACAATAAGTTTGACTTGAGCTCTATGATAAACAAACAAATTGAATTAAGCAAGCAAAGCTTGATTTTGAGTGATTGTATGTTTTAGAAGTTTGCAATGCAGCAAATTTATTCTTCGTTAGCAGTCAATTAGGAACAAGCTCTACGCATATTGAATAACATTTTTTATATAAGTAAGATCAAGATATAAGTTGATTTTAAATTTTCATAACAAAGAAAAAAATAGACAATATAAAATTTCTTTTTCAAGTGTAAATTACCAAGAACAATATGATAAAGACACCATAAAATTTATTTTGCGGCAAAGTTTACGCGAAAAATTGCCATTTGTTTTTTCAAGAAGGAATGAAGATTTTTTTTGAATATTAAAATAGACTCTATTCTGATTTTTTGGGTAAGGAAATTGGCATGCAATTTGTTTAATGGGCTTTTCGTTCAAAGGGCCCATTCTTTCCAAATTTTCGTGGGCTTTTCACGCCACCGGAAAAACAAAATCCTCCACATCTTCAATCCGTCTTCGCCTCCCAAAACCCTAACCCTAGAGTCCCGCACTTCGACTTCTCCGACCGCCCTTAACCGCCATGGTTTCCGGCGATTTCGAGATCGGCGTCGTCCCATTCAACCCCGACGGCTGGGGCCCACCCGAAGCCCCTGCGGCCATGTCCCTGGGCAGCCACCCGAGCAACGTCCCCTTCGCCCCCTTCTCCCGATCGGAAAAGCTGGGACGCATCGCCGATTGGACTCGGAACTACAACGTCGCCGCCCGCCCCAAGAACCCCGCTGATGCCGTCTTCGACTTCGCCCTCGACGACGCCTCCGTCGCCGCCGACGACGACGCCTCCTTCCGCCTGGTCGACGGCAAGCCCCCGCCCCGCCCGAAGTTCGGCCCCCGGTGGCGGTTCCAGCAGCGCCAGCCCCAGCTCCCCCAGCGCCGGGACGAGGAGGTGGAGGCGAAGAAGCGCGAGGCCGAGAAGGAGCGTGCCCGCCGTGATCGGCTCTACCACCTCAACCGATCCGGCGGCGGCCACCAGCAGCGCCGCGAGGCCGCTGTGCTCAAGTCCTCCGTCGACATCCAGCCTGAGTGGACGATGCTGGACCAGATCCCCTTCTCCACCTTCTCCAAGCTCTCCTTCTCCGCTCCCGAGCCCGAGGACCTCCTCGTCTGCGGCGCCGTCGAGTTCTACGATCGGTCGCTCGATCGGATCAACCCCAAGAACGAGAAGCGGTTGGAGCGGTTCAAGAATCGGAGTTTCTTCAAGGTCACCACGACCGACGATCCCATCATCCGTCGGCTCGCGAACGAGGATAAAGCCACCGTCTTTGCCACCGACGCCATCCTCTCTGCGCTCATGTGCGCGCCACGGTCGGTGTACTCCTGGGATATTGTCATCCAGCGCGTCGGCAACAAGCTTTTCTTCGACAAGCGCGACGGTTCGCAGCTCGATCTTCTCTCTGTGAACGAGACTTCGCAGGAGCCGCTCCCGGAGGCGAAGGAGGACATCAACTCCGCACACTCGCTCGGGGTTGAGGCTGCTTACATTAACCAGAACTTCTCGCAGCAGGTCCTTGTTCGTGACGGCAACAAGGTGGCCTTTGAAGAGCCCAACCCGTTTGCCGCCGAGGGGGAGGAGGTGGCCTCGGTTGCCTTCCGCTACCGCAGGTGGAAGCTCGACGATGACATGTACTTGGTGGCTCGGTGCGAGGTTCATGCGGTATCGGAAATCAAAGGGCAGAGGTCGTTTCTGACTTTGAATGCGCTTAACGAGTTCGATCCGAAGTACTCTGGCGTCGACTGGAGGAAGAAGCTGGAGACTCAAAAAGGTGCTGTGTTGGCGACCGAGCTCAAAAACAACGCCAATAAGCTCGCGAAGTGGACTGCACAGGCGCTGCTTGCGAGCGCCGACATGATGAAGCTTGGGTATGTCTCCCGAGTGCACCCTCGCGATCACTTTAACCATGTCATACTTAGTGTGGTTGGGTACAAGCCCAGGGACTTTGCCATGCAGATCAATCTTAACACTTCTAATATGTGGGGGATTGTCAAGTCGATTGTGGATTTATGTATGAAGCTCAACGAAGGGAAGTATGTGCTTGTTAAGGATCCGTCGAAGCCACAGGTGAGGATTTACGAAGTTCCTGCGGATGCTTTTGAGAACGATTATGTTGATGAACCACTTCCGGAGGAGGAGCAGGTGCAGCCTCTGGCGGAGGATGAGGTTGAGGCTTCTGGTGTGGAGGGTGAGGTTATCAAAGAGGGCGAAGGGAAAACAACTGGTGATGTTTAATTTTGTTATTGACTCTAATATTGGCTTCATAAAACTTTTGGAATTTTGGGCAGAGTAAACACATGTTGATGTCTTATTCTGTTATTGTCTCCAATACTGGTTTTATAGAACTTTTCGAATTTTTTTTTGAGATGTGATGAAGTCTTTAAATGTTATTATTTTTGTTTTTCTTTTTCTTTTATTTAAGTTGGGATGTTACTGTTTTGAGGTATCAACATTAGGATTGAATTCGTTAACTTGCTATATTTGTTGTGCTGTATGTTTATTTGCATCTGTTCTTTTTGTGCTATGTTCTGAAATTTTCTGTTTTTTTTTTCTTGAGTTGACGAAAACTTGTACAGGGATGAAAATTTAAGTGGAAAGTCGTATTTGGGTAACATGAATCAAGGAGCTTGAAAATGTTGTGTGGTAATGAAAGCGGAGTATTTTTTGCATCTTGCTGGCGGAAATGACGAACAAATATACGGGTTGAGAAACAATGAAAGGTAGGTTCACATGTATTTAAACAGTTTGGAAATGAAAGTACGAAACTAATGTGTTATTTCTCTTTGTAAATGCTGATCGTTTATTCCACATGGCTGAAAGACTTTCTATATAGTACTGAAACGTAGTGTTGAAAGTAGAGTTTTTTTATCTTCGTGGAATTGGAAAAAGGAAAGGTATTACTTAGGTAGCATGGATTAAATAGGCTGGAAATGAAATTATGAAACTAAAGTGTACTCGTTCTCTTCGTTTATGCTGATAAATTGACTCTTTGGGAAAAAAAAAAGCTGATCGATAGTTGAATAATCTGTAGTCTAGTAAAATGAAGACTTAGCTAGCATGGAATAAAGAGCTTGTGAATGAAATTATGAAGCTTAGTTTACTATGTAGACGTTATTTAGTTTACATAGCTGAAGAATTTTCTGTACATACTTTGAATGAAAATTAGGCTTTCATCATATGAAGTTGCCACTATCACGCCCAACATTTCAGGCTCGTCTCAAGTCAAACTTGTGAAGGTTTTCCTATTCTTTAGTCCAGTTATTGTTAACGGTATGCTCCGGTGTACACTTTCTGCCTATAGACTATGAGGTTTACTGTTTCCTGTTATATCCATTATCATTCTTCATGTATGTCCAAGAGTGTTGGTTGATGACATATAGCCCTCTATGTCCCAAGGTTTTCTTGGCCGAACTCATTTTTAAGAGACTACTGCTGAAGCCTCTATGGCGTCGTGGTTCATTCTATTTGTCTGTCTATTACCAGGGTGAAAGTGGTCTATATTTCCACTAGTTTGTGGAAGAATTGGATATCGTGACTCTTTTTTATTTCCCCCAATTGAAGATAAATATCAAATCCTGAATCTATTTCAACTACCCAACCTGATAATAATATCCTAATGATAGGAATAACTGCACTATATCTTTGTTTTCATTTCGCAAAGACTTTAGGTAAGGCGGACATGCCCCAATAAACTCAATTCAGAGAAATCGCTCACTTTTATTAAACTTGTCCACTTGTAATAGTTGTTAGTGATATTTTTATATTATGATTCCATCAACAAGTCATGCGCAACTGACCAAATGTTCTACGGGAAAAAGCTAGATAGATGGCAAACAAAAATTACATGTATAATTTACTTTTTTCTGTATTGCAACTAGTTTTGATGACTTTAACGTAGAATCAAGTTGGATTTTTATCCTTCAGTTATGATATGTAATGGGAGGTAACAAATATTCATATTTTCTCAATGAAAGACCAAGTCATGTTTATCTGATGATAATTATGTAATTGGCTCGATCCACGAGGGCAGGATGATCACAGGAGTGACAGTATACGGGTGTGTTGTGTGGCTAAAACTACATGCAGCAATGTATTTCTATCATCTTCTTAATCCGAATTATTGACGTTACGTACTTTGGAAAATTGAGGACGACAGATTAATAAAAAACATAAGAAAGAAAGATTAACAAAAAAAAGAAACATCGGAGAAGAAGAGTCCAATTCAAATGAAGCAGAAAATTTAGGACAAGAGGGGGACACTCTAAACTATAAAAGAACGACTATAAAAAATTAAAAAACTAAAATTGCCAATCTGCAGATGTCCATTTACAAACACAATTAACCTATAAAATTTTACTATTGATCTTGACGAGGAACCAACAGTACTATATTAAGAATCAAGGTTCTAATTCTTGCAGCAGAGATTTTTCTAACTCTCTTCTTCCCCGCCAAAGCTGTAGGCCGATCGATTAATGTCCAGTGAGGAGAAGCTTGCCGTGAATATCAAAATGGTAATAAATCTTCATGGTCATTTATTCTTTTAATTTACCTTGCCTATCTTACTTTCTTGTCATTTGTTGTAGTGATAAGGAAAGATAGCTGATACCTATGCGGCGCAGTTACTACTAGGAAGACATTGATGAAGAATACTTAGTTCCCCACCAAACTTGAACGAAATGTTCGTTATCTTAAATTACTCCATCAATGCTTTCTTTATTCTTCCCAACTCATCCACATGCATTCAGCCTGTAAAGGGCCTTATAAGCCCCACCTGGATTTCTATCATCCTTCAAATTTTCCAACCTTTGCAGTTATTTCATACCGTCATCCTTGCCGAGGACTTATCTAGCTTGGTCCCTTCACTGGCATGGGAAAGTCATATGTGCTTGCCAAATAAAAAATCGACCCGTCAAAAATTCCCGGGCATATATTTTTGTAAAAATAATCTAATTAAATGGTTTAATTAAGCCCAGCTCAATCTTAGTTTGGACTCTAGGCAACACTTTGAAAAACTTTGGAAACTTTTTCCAGATGTTAACACTGGTGTGCATGCTTTAAAAAACCTGTTTCATGATATATGTGTATAGGAAATTAGACCCATCGTAATCCCCTGTACGTTGTCTATAATTTGAGATTGATTAATAGCAAAGGCTCATGTTTCACATATGTTAGAGAATGTTCAGCCTTTTTCTTTTATGAATGTCGTAGATTGGTATATAACTAATGCTAACCAAGTGATTATATTAATCCCCGTGCAAATCAGTTACAAAACTAAATCAAAACAACCAATATGATCATCAATCATCAATTGCATCGTTGACAAGAAGCAGACCAATGCTTCATACGAAAAAAATGATCTTATTATTATCCATCGATTCACATACAAGTTACAACCATCGAATTTCATCACAGATAGACAATGCGCGAAGCTTGGTACATATAATATAGTAGTTGCAGGTCGTCCATTAACGGCGGGCATCTATTAGCTCAAGGTCATCTATTACAGGACCAGCTAGCTACTTGCTGTTCTTCTTCGACGGAACCCTCCCATCGGTGCCGGCGAGCATGCCGTACTTATCCTTTCTCGTGAAGTTGGTGCACTCGAACCCCAACGTCCCGGCGAGCACCCTCTGTATGTAGTTGGCGACCTCGATCGGGGACTGGCCGCCGGCGACGGTAAGCTCCTTGGGCAGCTGGTTGAGGAAGGTGATCTCGTACGTGGGCGTGGGGTTCATGAAGAAGAAGTAAGGGTCCATGATCTTCCAACCTCGCACGGCGGTGCCGTGGAACATGCTCTGTTTGGTGTTGATCGCGACCGGCACGATCCGGTCGGTGAGCTCGGCGAACAGCGCGCTGAACCGCAGCAGGAACGGTTCCCTGCAAGTGGTGCCCTCGGGGCAGATCACCAAGTCCCCCTCCTCCAACAAGCGCTTGATGTTCATGGCGTCCAGCTCTCTCTCTCGGGACAAAGCCACGGCCTTGATGGGGGAGATGAGCTCGGAGAACTTGCTGATGCTGTAGCTGACGCAACTTATCTTGCGGCCGAGGGCGACGGCTGTGACGACGGGGTCGAGGACGGTGCGGTGGTTGCAGACGAAAAGGACGCCGGGCTGGCCGGGCTTGGGTGGCGGGGGTGGGCTGCCTTTGACGACGAGGTTGATGCCCATGAGGGCGTAGTTGCGTCGGACGATGCGTTCGGGTAATGGGAGGTTGATGTAGACGCGGAGGAGGGAGAGGAGGAAGCCGACGGGCATCCAGAGGAAGGTGAGGAGAGCGACGATGGGGGTCGGGCGGTGCACAAGCCGGCCGTCGTGGAGGACGATGGGGCTCAGCAGCTTGTTGCGCGGCACCGGCGAGCATTTCGTCCTGGGGACGATGTACGCTTCCTGGTATCATAAATCATGCATGATCACTCCCGCCAAAAAAAATAAAAAATAAAACATAGAACGCGCTGAGATCTCTGTCTGACTATTGCCATTGGTATAAAATTTGACGAAAATAGAGATGTTTTGTCAAGAACTTGATGGAAAAATATCGTCAAAAACACTGATTTTCGAGTATGAAATTGACACGAGCAGAAGTGCATGCATCCTGCAACAAAAAGGAAACCGCCGTTTTCCAACATTTTCATTTGCAAAAACAGAGGTTTTTCTCCAGAATTCGAGAAAAGCTCGTTAAAATATGATGTGATGTTTTTGTTGTTTCCGCAGCTTCAAGTACTATGGGATTTGCAAGAAATGTGGGATTCGACCAGAACAGTGAGATACGCTTAGCCAGAGTTCAAGTGTGCCAGAGTTCCCCCATTTTCAACCGGGAACAGAAAAATCCGAGGAAACCATTGTTTAACAATTTGGCTCACAACCCAGAAATCCATAAAAAAAACAGGAGTGAACAGCTGAAAAAGGAGAATCCAAACGAACAATTGTCGTCGGAAGAAGGCAAGAAGCTATTTTCAACCATAAAACTGACAAAAAATAATGTGGTCTTCTAGCACGAAATCGGCAAAAACAGACATCGTTGCTCGAGAATTCGACGAACCAAAGTGAATTTCAACAATGCAATACAGAAGAACGTAGATGTTTGTCAATAATTCGTCGAAACAATCGTCGCATCACAAAAGTGACTCCCAAGAAACAGAAGTGAACAATAGAGACCATGCATCATTAAGAAAACGAAACCGTCCATGCACCCATAAAAACGGAGATCGTTATCAAAGAGTCCAACAAATCCGAAAATGTGATTCCGAAACCATGAAATCCACACACACACACACAAGAAAAAAGAAGAAAGAAAGCCAGATGATTACCAACATGCAAAATCCTCAATAACACAGAAAAAAAAGAAGAAGATAGAACCTTGCAGAGCGACATGAACTCGAAATCCGTCTCCCGGTCGCCCATCCCCAAGTCCGGCAAGCTCCTGCCGGCGAATTCCATCTCGAGGGCGGCACGCTTGAGCCCACCGACCAGCACCCCGGGCTTCCTCACAAACCCCGTCGCCCTCCCCAACTTGGTCACCTCAATCTCCGTCCCCAGCACCTTATCCCCACCAAGGTACGCCTTGACGAACGGCTCCACCAAGATCCTGGGGTTGGCCGTCACCACGTACCGCCGGCCGAAGGAGCTGAACACCGGCCAGCTCTCGGGGTGGACGTCCTCAGCGTAGAACTTGGGAAGTACCGACCTGGCCGCGAACTCGATGTCGCGCACCTTGAGCCCCGCAAAGGAGAGGAAGATGAGGATCTGGATGGCCATGGCCTCGGAGCATAGAAGGTAGACGAGGATGATGGGCGGCACGGCGGCTAGGAGGATGAGCCCGCGCAGGAGGCTGCCGGCTTCCAACGCCACCAGCATGTAGTAGGGGAAGGCGCTGCCGGAGATGAGCAGGGTGCCGTCGAGGTCTGCCGCGACGGTCTGCTCCGACCGGCCGGCGACGCTGCACTTGGATATCGGCTGGTATGGGGTGTGCAACATCTCGATGATGATGATGAATGAGACACCAACAATTACACTATTATTATACTATATACTACTATTGTTGTTGGTCTCTCTTGATAATTGATATATATTCAAGAGGAAGCATGGCGGCAATGGGAGGTGGTGGTGGGTGTATAAATAAGAGGAGGTGGAGGAGAAGGGTAAACTGCAAAGCATATTGGCAGGTCTGGGCATTGAATTAGCACAGAGCTTTAATGGCGGCTGTGCCTTCGTTGCTTGTCTATCTATACCACAATACCAGCAGTGTCGGGAGAAGGGACTGTTTAGTGTTTGGTTACTCCTATTTAAAAGTCTAATCATGTTTTGGAGGAGGTTTTTGAAAATTTATTAGAAGTTTAGAATCATTTGAAGATGTTATACCTGATCTTTTCTTTTTTATAGAAATAAATATTAGCTTCATATTATTGAAAAAAAATCCCTAGAGCTAGATTTCAAGATTAACTTTTTTAATTGTACATTAAATTTTACTCAATCCAACCTATATATCTTCGAGTTTTAAATAAAGAGTCTATTTAATTGACATGAAAATAGTGTAAATAAAAAAATTATATTAAATAAAAAAACATACAAAATTTAAAATTTTTATCATATATTTAGATAATAGAAAAAAATATAAAAATCAAATATTTATTCTCATGTACAAATCTTTCAAAATTTCTTCCAATTTTTTTATTTTTCTTGAGAAAATATTAGTCAGTAAAATTTTTATAAACTTACCTTTATTAAAATTACAAATTATTTTAGTAAAATTTTAAGATTTAAATTTATAAATTTAAAACTTTATATTTTTTCATTTAGTCCATGACAACAAAACATATCCTAAACGGACTGAGGTGAAATAAAATCAATCTCAAATTAACTTGGTTTGTGCTCCCCTAAAATATATGGTTGCCCTCTTATTTTATATTTTATGCTCGTATTAATATTATATTATAATTTTTATATATAAATATATGACAATTATATATGATTTAGTAATTTGATTGTGAGTGGTAATAAAAAGTCAGAACTAATATTTATCTAACAAAACAGTAATTTTAGTGCAACTGGATAAGTAACATTTAGTAGAGGTGGGTCCGAGGGCCCTGCGTACTTCTTGACCAAAAGAATTTGCAGTCTGCACTGGCCCGCCACGAGATAAATTCTAAAAAATGCCAATGGGTGAAAGGTGAAGATGATCATTTCAAGATCATGGTATAGATTATACGTTATGAATAAGTTAATGCTTATACAAACTCGTATACTTATATTATATATACATTATATACTAGAAAAGATGTTAAGCCACAAATACCCTATAATAAAGATAGACTCCAAAATGTTATATAGATGGACTTATTGCATAATGAAATAGGTTATATTATGATATGATATTTAATAGATGAATCTTATATTTACGAGCTATACCTCATATATTTAGTCAACTCAACCCAGCTCAAACTCGTCATATTTATAAATCGACTCGATAACTCAATATTTATCACTCGACTAGACTCGGGTGATAAATGAATCGATCACGAGTTCTGTTAATCCCGAATCGACTCCATTCCACTCGACTCAAACTTGACTCGTAACTCGAATAAGCTCGACTCGACTCGATTTATTACTTTCAAATTGAAAGTTTGAATGTCAGGACATTTTCTATACTCCATATTTAATGGCAAACCTTAAATCCTTCCCAATGTACACATTTGACAGCTTTAAACACTGATAACAAGTTGTAATAAATACAATAAAACTACAAGTGTAACCAATTTTTTTAAAAAACAAATTCGACATTCCCAAAAATGTATGTATATGTATATAACATTTAAAGTTTTATAATAACAAAAGATATTTACATAGTATTTTTTAATTAAAAAAAAAAAGACAATGGCCCAATTTTTTACTGGTTGCACCCTTTTAAGCACTTTGTAGGTTGTGGCCATTAAATGGTCATGCAACCCCATCAGCCGCCCCAAGCTCCAATAGCCAGCAACACTCCCTGTAGTAGCATAAGGCTACAAATAAAGTATAAAGTGAGTAATAATACAGTGTCCTGCAGGAAGCCTCAAATATGAAATGTAATGCAAATAAAGTGAGCAATAAAGTAAGTAATAAATTGTAATGCTCCTACTCCCTTCCTCCCTGCCCCAGTCAGTTGTCTTTCACAACTCTTTTATATGGAGCCACAACCAATTCCCTACAAAATCAAGGTGGCATTACTTGCCTCCCCGCAAAAAAAAATATAACAAGACTGACTGACTGAGTCTTGTAGGCTGACACCCCTCCTTGCCCTAGCCAATTCCACCCCTCCTTATATAGGCAGCCTCCACTCTTCCCCGCCTCCAACCTACACAAGCTGCCTTTTCCCTCCTTGCATCAGGCCTTAGTTGCTCACTCCCTCTATCAAAAATAAAAAAAATTGGGAAAAGCAAAACAGACATAAGTTCCTTTGAAGCTTTTATTGACATTCTAAGTGTAGTTTCTATATGATATAAGCTAGTAGCAAGTAACATACCCAAGTAAGTAGCATATTTTTCTATTCTATTGTTGAGAAGACTGCAACTTTTCTAAAACTTTGGCTTGTAAAAATTATATCGGTTTGGTAAATATGCGGCAACAAGGGAACATATTTTTTTATTCTCCAACGTCTTCTAACTTGCAGTTAAATATATTAGCTGCAACATGGAAAAATCTCCTAAGATCTTATATAAAAACAAGTTTCAGGACGCACAATTTAGTACGTCTAGGACAAAAACATTTAACACATTTTCTTCAAAATCTGATCCTACACTACCTCTATCCGTAGCAAAAGGTGCAATATTGAGATCACCAACCACAACAACTCTTTTTACTTGACTTAAGAATATCTCCCATCTTCTCTAGAGATGTATATCAAATAAGTAAAACCTAAAATCCGATGTATTCCATTTCAAAAAAACATGTAAACTATGTTTTGTCAACTTGGATAGAATATCATCCTTAAGCAGAGAAAACGTAACACAAATATCGGTTTATGTGAATAAATGAGCAAAAAGAAGCAAATTACCTGAAGCTCCTTGAAGAAAATAAGTTTAAAACAAATCCTTTCTTCATCATCAACTTCAGCTCCAGGTCCATATAAATTAAAGAGAACTGCATGTAGTATATAACATATCAACTCCACAGTTATCTCCCCTATACTATAATTTAATAAAATGAATTAAGGAAAAAAAAATGTTCCCTCTGCATACATAACTCATAACAGAGCACTTATATGATCAATATCTTTACGACAACGATAACTGTATATAACAGCACTTACCAAAATGGCCATGGTTAGTAATAACACGTCCTTCATTATCAACTTTCAGAAGTTCCTCTCTCGTGATTGTCTCAACACCTTCTATGTCTTGAGTCTCTAGACCAATTTCACTCGAACCAATTCTAGAAATTAAACCATCTCACAAAGAACTATCTAGCAGACCTGTAATAACTTCTTCTGCTGCAAGAGGTACTACTGGCTCTGTACTTGAAAATGCTGACTTAACTTGTCAGAATGTGGGCAACACCCGATCTCCGCCATTTTGAAACCTGCAATTAAGTATATCAACTGCAGCATAGAAAAAATCTCCTAAGATCTTATATAAAAACAAGTTACAAGATGCATAATTAAGTACGTATAGGACAAAAATGACCCATACTTGCATAAGTCACAAACACTTAACACATTTTCTTCAAAATCTGGTCCTGCACTAGCTCTATCTGTAGCAAAAGGTGCAATATTGAGATCACCAACTACAACAACTCTTTTTCCTTGACTTAAGAATATCTCCTATCTTCTCTAGAAATATATATTAAATTAGTAAAACCTAAAATCCAATGTATTGAATTTCAAAAAAACATGCAAACTATGTTTTGTTATCTTGGATAGAATATCATCCTTAAGGAGAGAAAATGTCACACCAATATCGGTTTCTATGAATAAATGAGCAAAAAGAAACAAATTACCTGAAGCACCTTGAAGAAAATATATTTAAAATGAATCCTTTCTTCATCAACTTCAGCTTTAGGTCCATATAAACTAAAGAGAACTGCATATAGTATAACAGATCAAGTCCACAATTATCTCCCTATACTATAATTTACTAAAATGAATTAAGGGAAAAAAAAGATGTTCACTCTACAGTCATAACTTATAACAGAGCACTTCTATGATCAATATCTTTGCAAGAAAAATAATCATAAATTTTTTTTGAAAGCAAAATAATCATATATTACTATTAAATCAACCTGAACCAGTCCAATTCAAAATGTTTAAAATGGTTGATTTAATTACTAAATTCTGATTGAACAAGTCAAAATGCTACAAATTAAAAATACTGATCATATTGGATGCATAATAGCTTATAAAAAAATTATAAAATGAAAATATGATGCATATAATACGTAATATGTAGTGTGAGAAGAGGGGAGACCTCAAAGAGATGACCAAGGAAAGAATGGTGGAGATGAACATTCATGAATGAACTGCTGACCTAGTCACCTTCTCCTAGACTTTCTTCCATTGTGCAGATCTTCAATATCTCTGCCCTCTCTGTCACCCCGCTCTCCCTCTGACTAATACAGTTACAAACATTTAATGTCAGAACCAAACTGCGCAAAACATGAAGTACAATAAACAGAAAAATACATGACTTGAGTGTTGAAATCACAAGTACGTTTCAGGAAGAATATTGAACTAATGAAGAATTGCAACATATACACTAAGTGGATCTTGAGAAGCCACACTCTCTAGTAGAAGAAAATGTGGTGTTGTATTCTCCAGCCATTGCATCAATTGAAATAGTTGACCCTGTCATTCAGGAAGGGTATGTAAGGCTTTCTATACTAAGTCCTGTAAAGTTTGAAATGAAACAGTTTATCAAAAGTGCAAATGACTAAAACAGAATTTAAATACACAAAGTATGTTCTTGTAACCACAATAACAATAAGAAGTGGTCATTTACATTTGTTTCAAATATACCTTGTATTCACTTTTGTTTATAGGCATGACTGACAACAATGATACCTCCATTTCCAGAGGCCCCTGCAACCACACCACATGGGGCAAAGATCAATGATACTTCAAATGATGATATGACCGAAAACCAAACAAGAGTGAGATCAAAAGTTTGGGAGGAATTGAAGAAAGTGAAATTACTATATGGAGAAACAAAAGTAGAATGTACATACTGTAAAACTTTGTATAAGTTGTCAAAGATTGGTTCCACAAGTACCCTGAAAAGACATTTGAAAAGTTGTAAGAAGCGTACAAGAGCTGAAAAGGGAAAAAAACAGATCAGTTTGGAGCCAATACTAGGAAAAGAGGGTAATGTTATAATTACCGACTTCAAGTATGATAGGAAAAAATCTAAGAGAATTCTTGGAAAGGTGATTATAGTAGATGAGAAGCCATTCAAATTTGTTGAAAGTAAGCTGTTCAATTTGTATAGCAAAACTCTCCAACCACGACATGATAAATGGTCTCGTCATACTATAAGAAAGGAGTGCTTGAAGATATACCAAGAAGAAAAAGTTAAAATCAATAATGATTTGAAAGATGTTACCCTTGTTTGCCTCATAATAGACTGCTGGACTTCAAAGATGACAAAATGTGTGACTGCTCATTATGAAACAAAAAGTTGGAAGCTGCAGAAAAAAATATTGGCATTCTGCCATTTTCCTCCTCAACACAAAGGACAAACAATAACAAATATTATAACTGAGTTTATGAGAGAATGAAGTTTAGAAGGAAAAGTGTTTACGATTACAGTTGATAATGCTGCTTCAAATGATAGTATGATTAATATATTAAAAGGGGGTTTTTTAAATAGTGGTACCTTGCATCTTACAAACATATTCCACATGAAGTGCATTGCACATGTTCTGAATTTAATTGTCCAATATGGTTTGAAGCATATAGAGGGGTTGATACATACTGTGAGAGAAACAACCAAGTATGTTAAAAGTTCTTCAAACCGAAAGCTTGATTTTGAAACCTCCTTAGCACAATTTAACCTGGCTGGGGAAAAAAAGTTGATATTAAATGTGCAGACAAGGTGGAATTCCACTTATCTCATATTGAAAGCAACAAAAGATGTCAGACCAGCATTTCCACACTGTAGAGATACATACTCTAACTACAAATGGTGCCCATCTATTGAAGATTGGAAAAATATGTAGATATTGAAGAACTATTAGAGAAGTTCTACCATTCAACAGAAATGATTTGTGGATCTAAATATAATATTTAATCTTTTTTTACCGGTGATGTGGAGGATTAAGTGTGCATTGACTCGTAAACTTAAATCTGAACAAGCTTACATAGAGCCAATGATTAAAGCTATGCAAGAGAAATTTCAAAAATATTAGTCAGAATGCAACTTGGTGTTGGCAATTGCTACTATTTTGGATCCTAGAAGCAAGCTAATGATGATTAAATTTTGTTTTCCTCAAATCTACAAAGAAAGTGCAAAAATAGAGCTAAAGAAGGTGATAAATGTTTTCAAGGATATTTATGATATATACACATTTCGAAGTGATTCATATGCATATAATTTAGATACAATAGATGTTGGGCCTGAAAATAATTGCTACAATATGTTTCATATGTATAATTTAGATACAATGGATTTTTTTCAACTTCTTTCAAATAAGCAATTTGTTGTATAATTGCTACAATAATTTCATGGATGTTGGACAACAAAATCAGAGATAGATACTTATCTAAAAGATCCTATAGAAAAGGTTGCAAAAGAGGTTGAATTTGATCTTCTAGATTATTGGAAACACAATGCCAATAAGTACAAAATACTATCATCCATGGCAAAAAACATCTTATCTATTCTACTTACAACTGTTGCATCTGAATCTGCATTTAGCACAGGTGAAAGGTTGATCAACGAGCATAGAAGTAGTTTGAAATCTGAAACAGTTGAGGCACTGATTTGTTCACAAGACTGGTTACGCCAAATGTACATTGATGATGATGAATCTAAAGAGCAAGAAGAATGAAGGTAAAGTTAGCATGCTTTGTTTGATATCATTATGCTAGTACTTGTTCTGAGTATCATTATTTCGTTTGAACTTAATTATGATTTACTTTGCATTTATCTTGCTATTTAATTAGACTTAGTATTTTGCTTTCATTGTAATTTGTGGTGCTTAATAATTTAGAAAGTAACTATAGAAGTTAACACCCTACATAAATTGTATAAAACAATTACATCCCTAAATTGTTTTCACAATAACTAATAAATTTGGAACTATTTAATAACATAACATAATATATCGCATACTTATATACATGTTGATTATTTAGTGTTTAATTAACTTATATATATAAATTATAGTACTTGTTAATTTATAAAATTAGTAATAGCAATTAAAAATATGTATATATGTTACACCTAAGTTCATATAAAAACTTTTGCAATAAACTAAATTGGAAAGCAAGATTGTATACTAATACTTACATGCCTATAATCCTCTCTTTCACAAAGTCTAACTTCTCAAACATATGTCTGGTGGATGAACAATATAATAAACACCGTTAGAATTCATTAAAAAAATTATAATTTCCTAAAAAACAAGCTTCATAGAAAGGGAAAATGAAAATATTGAAATTAATACCAGATCTAACCAAGTAGACAACAATAGATCACTATTAAGCAAAAAAAAAAGAATAAAGTTAAATGACAAGAAAAAAATATAAGATAAAAAAGTTAAATGGAAGGAAGATGATGAAAATGGAGAAAGCAACCTTTTCCACAAAATACCATAGTGGTGCCCTAGTCGGCATCTCCTCCACCAACGGTGACCTCTTCCACTTTCGAATAATCTTTGCCTCCACTTGCTCTAACACAAAAATAATAAAATCAATAGGATAAGAAGGGATTCATTTCTCATTATTATGAAAAAATGAACAACAAAAAATATTTCTCATTTTTTACAATTTTTTTTTCATTTTTACCATCGCCCGTCGGTGTCGTCACCCGTCGCATGCTGTCATCCGTCGCCTAGCATCGCCCATCGCTACCGGTCGCTAATCGCCACCCATCGCTGTCTGTCACCCGTCATCGCCCGTCACCAGTCGCCGCCCATCACGAGCCACTGCCCATCGCCCGTCTCCTGTTGCCGCCCATTGCCGGTCGATGGTCGATGGTCATCAACCGCCACAACTCCCAAACCACCGCCGCTCCTTCCCCCCTTCCCAACCCTAATCGAAGCTTGAGTTTGGCTCAACTTTTTCCTTTTATACGAGCTTGAATCGAGTTCAGTGTATTGTGTTTTAATTAACCCGACTTGAAGTGATTAAAATCATTAACAAGTTGGTCGCGAGTTTTGGAAAACTCGATTCAGACCGGCCCGTTAATAGCCCTACTCTACGAGCTATATTTTTTATTTTGAATAATATAGTAGGTCTTACAATTTAAAAATTACATCTATAAATAAAATAATAAATAATAAAGGAAATTATAAAGATTAAAATAGAATTTAATAGTTTTAGTAATTGCATATTAATTATTAAAATAATTATAATAATAATTAATTTTAAAATATTTATATATTAACTTATGCTTCTTTTGAAAATTCAAAAGTAAGTTATAATAATGTCAAAAAATATAAAATTTTATTCGCCTCCTATAAAAAGACCTTAGTATATATAAATGTTATTTTGTGAAACCCATTAAAAGTGGGTTAAATTAAATATATAACTTATATAAGTTATACGAAGCATATCTCATATAATTTTTTCCCTAAATAAATAAATTTTAAAGATAATCTTTGATTGAATAAGAAGATAAATTATAAGAATTTGATATGTATTTTTAATTTTATTATTTTGTTGAGTGGTTAAATCTTTTATTTTTAATCAAAGTCTGAGTTCTATACCCTTTTTATTAATAAGATAGGTAGATTAATAAAATCAAATAATTAGCTCACCGTAACTTGATTATTCCTAAATTAATGCTTTCACACAATCATATCACTTAGGCCTTATTCTTTCTTTTAAGTCGAATATTTCTTTAATTTTTACTAATTCAAAGGGCTCATATAAAGTGAATGACGTGGACAAGTCGTTGGGCTGGCTCGAAGAGATTTTAGTATGAAGTTTTAAAAACTAGGCTCATTCATTGAGTAGATTGATCCGAGGCTTGCTTAGCCAGGGCCATCCTCAGGTAAAAATGACTCCTTCGACTTGGTTAATTAAGTAGGCTAGTCACGAGTTCCAGATTAATTGCGATCTGCAGACATATATATACAGGTGATAGATGACTGGTAGTGGTAGCCATAAATTCTGCAAGTGATGTCCGTGTAACAAAATACCAGCCAGCCTTGCTAGCCAGCTACCTTAGATCAAGCGCGTAGATTCCATCATCGATATATATATATATATAT
>JAVDBV010047643.1:0-33113 GCA_032619315.1 Piper longum
TATATATATATTAATAGGGTGTTATTCATAAATTTTGATTTGGGAAACTATAAGGTGAAGTTGGCTCGGAGAATTTTCTGAGTTAAAAGAGTTAAAATTTTATGATGGGTGCCCAAATACTCGACAATAGGAGATTTTGATGGAGATTGTGAGAAAATCAAGGAAAAATCACAAAATCTACTGATAAAATCAATACAAAAGTTTTAAAAAATTGCAATTTTATGCTTTATTATTTGTAATTTTTACAACCGAAATCTCATTCTTTTAGAAGCCTCTTCTTGGTCTAGATCAATAGAAGTCGTCTGAATGCGATGCCCACCTTCGTCCCCACAGCGGGTCGGGTAGAAATCACGTTTAGCAAACAGTATACTTCCAGACCCAAATGAAAATAGCATATGCTTTCATACAGGGCCTTTGCATCTAACTTTGGGGTGGAGAAATTTCACTATTTTTTAAAAAAATTTAAATGTAAGAAATTTTGCTTGGATATTTATATTCTGGGTCTGGCCAATAAAAGGATTTGGCAAATGAAGGCTTGCACCAATTGAGGATATGGTTGAAACGAGGGAGCAAACATTTTGGTAATTAGTATTAGTTGGTTATATATTACATGATGTGGAATAGAGTTTAACATGAAGTCAACTTAAAAGCAAATTATACTATTTTTTCAATTAAATAATTAATTTCATATTATATGAAATTAACATATATGCATTTGAATCCTTGAAATTAATAAATAAATTTATTACATTATTTAAAAATATCGAGTTAACTAAATATAGAGAATAATACATTTTAATAATTCTATTACTTGACCCAGCCCGAGCTAATCAGAAAATCCTTCCTTAGGGAGTCATCCGTATTATTTGACTTGGCCTTGGAGTACTAAAGTCGGATTGACTAGTTTTTAAGTCTAAACATAGTTTTCAAATTTTGAGTGCATATAAACGTTTAGTGCTACATGTGCAAAATTAATGTTTGTCTTCGTAAGATAAACATTAATAATTTTGTTGAAATAGTCACATTTATAGCAAAGCTAGCTATTCACGCTTGCAACTATTGATTGCTATAGCCTCACAGCTGATTTTCATTCTTAATTTTTATAGTTTTATAATGTTATAAGATGTATATATTAAGTTAAGTTCTTCTATATTTTTGTTTCAACTCTAAAAACCTCTTCAGAGTAGAACTTTTTGAATTATTTTACTGAGTAGGTACAAGATTAACTTATTAGACTTTATTTAATCACAAAAAAAAACTTCATCAAACTATAAGCTTAAAGTAGAATTGATTAGGATTTTTATGAAATGAATGTATATTAATTTAATATTAATTCTTTTTATTATAATAAAAAAAATAAATTATTGCATGCCTCTTCTTGGCGACGATCACTAAGTCATGAAGTTACTGTTGAATCTTCAAATCATGTCCTCACCCAAAAAAATCTTAACTTCCGAGAAAATTCAGAGAACTTCCTGATTGGTTGCAAAAAGACGACTTAGAGTTAGAACAAGTCTTTCCATCTTTTTTTTGAATGAGAGCAAGTCTTCCCATTTGATTAAGTGTGAAAGAGAAAGGAAACTAGTCAAGAATTGGAGATGAAGACTAAACTAGTTAACATAACTTTGTATACCAATCAATCACGCACCCCATTTATAAATTGAGTCTCCTTGTAGAAGAACACTCCACAGCAACAATGGAGGGGAAGAGGAGCATGGTTTATATTGACTTGGAGAGGTTGGAGAGGGTGGGGAAGGTAGGAGCCAACACTTCACATGAGAGCTGGGAGAAGCTCTCCATCTTCAGGGTCCCTCTCCAGGTCTCCAAACTCAACCCCAAAGCCTACTCCCCCCAGTTGGTCTCCATTGGCCCCTTCCACAACGGCAAGGCACACCTTCAACCCATGGAAGAGCACAAGTACAGAGCTCTCTCCCACTTCCTAAGGAGGTCTGAAATAGATGTGGAAGAGTGTGTGGCCTCACTCAAGCAGTGTGCTGGCCAGTTGATGGACTCCTATGACGAGCTTGACAAGGTTTGGAAGGATAAGAACCGGTTTGTTGAGCTCATGCTGCTTGACGGCTGCTTCTTGTTGGAGATCCTGCGTGCCAAATCCAAGATCTGTGTCGGGTGCCCTTCCCAAGATTCTGGGTTTAGCGTCCATTGCATGTTCACCAGCATCTACAACATCTTGCCAGACTTTTTGATGGTGGAAAATCAGGTGCCCATGTTGGTTTTGGAGAGGTTGCTAGCCATGGAAAGGAACATTGTTGAAGAACCGGTAAGATCAATTAATCTTCCTCCCTCACACGGGGACACTCGCAACCAAAAAAAAACCACTTAATTTACTCACATTTGATTAGGTTAATTATATTTTTCCACTGTTTAACTTTTTCTCGTTGAAGAGTTAAAACCGTTTATAATTTTCTCGTTGACAATTGCATGGTAAACTATATTTTTCTCCGAATATTGCTCGAGTAATGCTATATATGCACACATAAATTTTTTTCTCACTTTTTTCCCCTGAATTTGAATAGCTCATTAAACAAGCCACATGGATCATGCTTATTTGACAACAAATAAGGTAAGAGTAGAGGAAATTTTGGTGGTGTTCAAAGGATTTAATGTTCAAAGGATTTAATGTATTGGTCATTCCAACTTGAGAAAGGTGTAATAATATATTATAGCCAGGCTGGTATAGATTATATTGTCGCGGAGTTAAATGCAACCTGTAGCATGCAATCGTAAGAAAATAGTGAAAAAGGTATGAACCGAATAAAAACCTATCTTTTCAATTCAATTGTGACGAAAGTTTAACCCAACAAAAAGTTCAATGCTTTCTAACTGCGGCGAAAGAATAACCCATCAACAGTAGGTAGAAATGGTATTCTAGAAATATGTAAACTCAAGTCATCGTTGCTTTGGAGAGAGAAAAAAGTAAACCAATTCATCTTGTTTGTGATATATTAATATTGATACATGAAGCAGGCTGTTTACGTCAACAAGTTGATGTTAAGCATTTGGGACCCCAACGTGACGATGAGCAGTGGCCCAAGCCTCCACTTGTTGGACTTGATGCGGAAGATCATGATTGGTGGAGCAAAATCAGAGGAGAAGTGCCAAGTTTTCCCCCTCCAATTCAAATGGCTACGTCCATCGCAAATCTTGGCAGCTACCCAGTTGAAGAAAGCAGGGATCACCTTCAAGAAAACCGACGTCTACAACCTCGGGGATATCAACTTCGACCAGGCCAACGGCGTCCTCACCCTCCCTCTCTTCCACGTCTCCCCGACCAGCGAGATCGTCCTCCTCAACGTCTCCGCGTTCGAGAGGCTGCACATGGACGCCAACCAGGAGGTGAGCTCCTTCGTCGACTTGATGGCGTGCCTAGTCCAATGCGCCGACGACGCCAAGCTGCTCAGGTCGGAAGGCATCCTTGTTTCCAACATGACAACGTCTGAAGACATTGCTGGGTTTGTTCAGAAGCTCCGGGACGACATGAACTTCATGCCGAAAGGTAGCTTCTACCGGATGAGGATTGAGCTGGAGGAGTTCTACTGGTCGAGGACGAGCAAGTGGAAGAGGAGGTGTAGGGAGTGGAGGTCGAATTTCAGAGAGAACTACTTCAAGAGCCCATGGTCTCTCATTGCTCTCTGTGCTGCATCACTGCTACTAATGCTCACCATTGAACAGAGCGTGTATACAACTCTCTCCTATTACAAGAAGAGTTGATTTTTAGTGCATACAAATTCTGACATGCCAAATTTTTGAAGTCCGAGAGAAAAGTCTTCGAAAGTCTTCTGGCTGGGGCGGCCCTGGCCGCGGCAGGGTTTGGCCGCAGGGGGAGGGCGGCGGAGCAGGGGCCTGGGGCGGGGGGAAGTTGGCCGAGGTCGTACCGGGGCGGCAGCGAGGGCGGCGGCAGCCGGCGGCAACGACGGCAGCTGAAAACAGTGGGTGGGGGGTGAGATGTAGATAATTTAATCCTGACCGTTAGATCTGAATTCAACGGCTAAAATTAAATAAGTTGTTGTAAGCAGCATTCAGCAAAATTCCCCTTCCTGGTAGGGTGACAAGAGTCCCTAGGCTTTCCAATAAGTCATTAGCCATTGCTGAAGAAAAGAATCCAAGTGTAGTTTGGAAAAGAGTTACCCATTGCATGTACATCTTTGGTTCAACTTCACTTGCCTCCCCATCATGGCCCCGAACACCAAGAGGGAGTTGTAAATGATGAGATGATGTGTTGCTTATGTTGGGCGCGTCACCATCCATCTTGTTTCCGACTTTGATAAGACTCTTGTGATCTGTTAATAAGATAACATCACGGTCCTGAGGCCTGATATTTAGAGCTTTCCCAACTGAACTTTTAATAGCATTGAAGACATCGTTGATTTGTGGGAGAAATCTTCCTACCAGATATCCTTGCCATGCAATAGATTCCACCTCATTTACTACCAGAAAGCTGTGGGAGAAAAGCGGAATGGGCTAGGGGATCTCACTTCGCATGCTCATTTGTTGGAAGCGATTGAACAGATCGACCGGGAGATTTGCCACAACGAGACGCTCACAACAACAAATGAGGCAGGAGATAGCGAGATGGAGAGCCTAGATGTCGGAATGCTAGCTTTTGATTTGATTTTTGTGTAAGCTTTGAAGAAGCAAATTACAAAAGTGTCGTTTGATGATAAATAGAACACAAACTGTAGGTACATTTGACAGTATACAAATTGACAATTCTGGATTTTCAACTGTGGAATCAGAAAGTAAAAAAAAAAATTGTTTGCATACAAATTTATTGTAGAACAAGAAAAGCCCTGTATTTGTAATTGAAATAAGTATTTTTAATAAGTATTATTGACATTAGTTTATAACTGATTCTTGCCTCTTATCTGATTTGAAGATTTTTTCAATTTTTAACAATGGTTCGAATGCAATGATATGTTAAAAAATACCTTATGTTTCCCCATAAAACAGTAATACTTACAGCAAGCCACTAAATTATTTTTTCCATGAAATAAGTGGTGCTGGAAACACTTGATCGTCGCCAGAAATAACAGCTTTAGCCATCAACTTTCCAAGCCAACCATGGTAAAGAAGGCCTCGAGCGCCTAGCCCCCCAAGCAGCCAATATTTGCAATTGCTATTCTTGTCTATCATGTCGTTGACACAACCTAAGAGTGGCAATGATCCGAGATGGGTCAATGGTGGCATGGCTCTCAGACCTGCATTTGCTTCTGAAAACAACCAATTACTAATGCTAGGATAGACTATCGAAGCTTTTGCCATAAGTTCTTCTAGAGCAACTGAAGCTTCTTTTGCGGAGATGCTTGAACAGGCATTCTTTGATCCCCAGTCCCACGTGGAACCAACGACCATCTGCCGTGCTCCTTGGACTGCAAGCCATGCATCAGCCAAGATGGAAGGGCTCTGATCTGCGTACTCCCCACTGTTACAAAAGTTTGATCAAGTCAAAAATGAAGAAAATTTAATCTTCAGGCTAACAAAATTTCAGGCGAAACATTTTGCCCGTTAAGAAATTATAAGCAACAAACATCATAATTCATTATACCTACTCTCATTTGGCAGCTGCAAACTGGCAACAACACCTCTGCATGTTCTTAAGGGAAGCTTACCAGCTAGCTCTGGCAGCATAACTGCTTTGGCACCTAAGCAGATTACAACTGCATCATATTCGTCTGCAAGCAAATAAAATTTGATTGAGCAAACTTTCTTCTTTTAGTCAATGTACGCTAGAGGAAAAGGCTTAGATAAAAGGAGATATGCTACACATCACAACAAATATTATACTCTTGTACTTCCACCTAATGCCCAAAGGGTGTTGAAGGCATGGATCCTAAACTAGGATCAATGCAATTATAAATAGTAAAATTTTAGATGGCCGGATGCCCTTCCTGACACCAACCTACCTTTATCGGGCTTGGGACGGGCAATGCAAAAGATTTGGCGGCGTTACCAAATATTATACTCTGATCATTTAAATAATAGGCATAATACTCTGATCAATTTTTTACTTTCTAATCACCATTCCAGTGTTTAAATGGCATAAAATTTTGTCACTTTGATACAACGTGGGATTAGTGTCATCAATTTGAATATGAAAGGTATCACTTGATATCTAGTGATAGAAAAACCCTTGTTGCCAATTCCAACCAACCTGAGTTAAGGGTATATGATAATGACTCACTAATCTCAAGTATGCATTACAAAAATCCACATTTGTATTGATCAGTTTAAAAAAAAACCATCTTAAATAGACATGTGCTTAGGGTATCAAAACTATTACATTAGAATAAAAAACCTAGAGAGAAAAAACCAATTAGCTATATCAAAAAAAGACAAATCTGCAGGGTACCTGATAATTGAAGGAGGCTGTTGATAGTTAAACAAAAGATTCTTAGGTCTTTCCTGCCGTAACCTGACACTGAATAATCTTCTACAAGGTCTTGACATGCTAAAAATAGTGCCTACTACCAGGAAAAATTTTATAAGTAAAGAGTATTATAACACAAAGTATGAGCACATTCAAGCATACATTTTCCAACCTGAAGATAACGCTTTGGATGAACATTCATTGCAAACGGCATATAAACAGCTGAGTTGAAAGGTAAACAAAGGTTCGGTATAAGATGTTGACCAGCATCCATATCTACATGTTCTATTCTGCAACTTTCAAGAGAGTGCTGAGCATTCTGTTATTGAAAACAGATAATCATCACCATCACTATCAACAAATAATGGTGAAACTGCTACAAAAAGTTGTTAAGAACCACCATCTTCAATATATCCACATTCTTGACAGATGTCACTGGTCTCAAGATGCCCCTGAAAGAAGTACATGTGACAGACAAAAAATTACGTTGTAAGATTTTAAATTACGTCAATATTTTATTGCACTATACAAATTCCAAGAAAGCTAATATTCGCAATCAAAGGTATTAAATAGATGCTTATTTAAGTTGTCTGGTCTTTTTTAATGCAAGTGTCCCACATTTTAACATAAAAGAAGTATGAACAACTAGAATCATAGCAAGTAGATTTGCTCGTTGCATTGAAACAGTTTCTAATGTATGCCTTAAATAGTTAAAATTTTATGATTTAATGATATAACCTACACATAAAGTCTGTTTCTAGACCAAAACAAATTTCTGAGATCAGAAAACCTCATTATTATAGATCTAAAATGTGGAGTCAAAACAGTAAGCATAGTACACAGGATTTGTTTCAACGACCTGATTATCACAGTTATATCCACACCAAATGAGTGCAAGCAAGCAAAAACCACATGTTTTGGTGGATGAGGTTCACGTGGTCCTTTCTTGCTTGTTTTTTCTCGTCAAAACTAGCTTGTCTCATTAACTGGACAATATTCTAAGTCTTCTACATACAACTCCAAGTAGCAAACTCTTCTTCTCGTGTACTCTTATGTTTATCTCATTCAATGTCATAAGCAATCAAAAAGACTGATCAGGCTAAATATAGAAACTGGAATTTGAAATATGGAAAGGTATATGCCAATTAAGGCAACTATCATTTCAAATCATTGATTAATGTACCTTCTCCATACAAATACTTCATTAGAATCATTTCCCAACTCTCTTTTCCTCCTATCATTAGCAGCTTCTGCAACGGATAACAGTTTCTGACTCTCATTCCAACAATCAGCACCCATCCAAAGAAGCTTGGCTGTGAGTTTCATAGTAAGAGTACTCATAAAAGCAGTGACAATTTCATCTATTTATTCACAACTAATGAACTTTTAAAAATATAATCAAATGATAACAAGTTTCATTAAGTTCCAAATTGACCAACTTGACTGCATGGTAAAACACAACAACCATACCCTACAAGACTAGTACACAGATTGGAACCTTTCGGCGAGTAAGGATGAAGGAGCCCCCCTGATATCCCGGACGCTCCACCCCCAATTCCAACTTCGTCATAAATATCTATGCAATAATGTGATTCCTTGGGAAGTAGCTGCCCAAATATGAACAATTCCAACTACCATTAACAAACTCAATATGCTCAACATAATGCATAGCCAGATAAATTCAAAGCTAACTATTCTAACATGGTTCATGGGAAAGAAGGTGCATATACACGAACAATTTCAAACACCATTGACAAATTATACATGCTCCACAAAATGCACAGCCGACTAAATTAGACGCAAACCACAAAAATGTGATTCCTTGGGAAAAAAGCTGCATAAATGTGAATAATTTCAATCACCATTAACAAAATTTGCATGCTCAATGAAATGCAACTAAAACTCAAAGATAACGTCAATCATATAATTCCTTCCAAAGAAGCTCCATAAATATGAACAATTCCAACCTCCACTAACAAACTTTTCAGTTTTCATGCCCGAACAAATGCAACAAAAATTCAAGGCTAACTAAAATCATATGACTTACTTCAAAGAAGCAGCATAAATATCAAACTCATCTCAAAACTAGCTTTCAACAGCAAACCTTACAAGCTCAACAAAATGAGTAGCCAACTAAATCAAAACTGACTAGTACATCATCATGTCAGGAGAAGAATTTATTCCTTTCTAATTGCTTTCAGCAGGCCATCAATAAGAGGGATGAACTTGTTATTATCTATGTAAGAGTGATCACTAGAAAACAAATTTATATAACTACATGTATTTTTTAATCATGCCGCAGAGGTTTTATAGAAAGAAACTTCATTGATTAATAAGATAGATAATAATGATTTGATATCATAAAGATAGACTTCTTGAAGTAGAATCAGAGTGTCCTATGTAAATTAGGGATGCATATAAGCTGCCCCCTTTCAAGACTTACTACCCCAACATATCTTTTATGTGTTTATTGTTTCCTTTTGTTTGTACTTTTTCTTGGCCATCAATTAAATTGCTTTCATCTTTTAACACCTAGAATGGCTGTGCGACCCATAGGGCACTATTCATTAATTCGTAGGATTTAGTTGTTTTAATGCTCTTTTAAGTCCGATTCCATCTAACTTGGGGTGTTACAGTTTTCAATTTTAATGATAGACTCAAATTAGGAATATAATGATTTGATTTTTTATTTTCTTTGCATTCTGAAGGATTGAATTTCCTACTTTTCATCATCATGTGGCTTTTTACTCCCCTTTTATAAATAGGAGACAAGATGTCACGCTGCGCACACAACTTATAGTGGAGATAAAGTTTAATTTTATATATAAAATCTAATTGAATAATAAGATAGACTATATAATAATCTAATATCTTGGATATAGATTTTAATGATTTTAAAGATGGATCTTGATTGAATGTGAAGATAGAATATACTAATTTGATTTATTATTATTATCTTAGTTGTATTTTGATGGGTTAACTCTCCTACTTTTAATTAGATGCTCCCATCCAATTATTAACAAGAGTAGATAGATATAAGAGTTGATGTTACCCATAGCTCAGCTATAGCAGTTATCATTAGTAGCTAAGATGAAATGCTGCTAACTAACTACCATGCGAATCGGTTATCATAAAACTCACCTGCAAGAGGTGCCAAACGACGGACAAGCCGGCGAAGCCAGCTCCGAGCACGGCGTACTTGCGGGGCGGGGAAGACGAGAAGCAGCGGCGGCTCGAGAAGACGCGGCGCATGCGTCTCTCCAGCTCCGGCTGCGGCGTGACGCCGGCGAATGCGACGACCGCGGCGGCGGATGCCATCGGACTGCACCCTCCTACAGGCCCCTGGACCGGCTCATCTCCATTGTCTCCCCCGATGCAAAGCGGTTGCAAATATTAAGAGTTTTTTTTTTATTTTATTTGTTTTTGTTTTTTTTTAATTTTATTGAATTAAGAGTTTTTTGCCCAAACATTCAAAAAAAAAAAGATAAATTATTCTTTGACAAAAAATTAAAAATATAAGATCTTTGGGATCATACAATCATAAACGAAATTAAATCGATAGAGTTGCAAAGGATAAAAAATATATTTTTAGTTTTAAATAAAAATATTAACCCTAATAGTCCGAGTAGAAAAGGTGAAAATTTTAAAAAGGTTATTGAAAAATACTAAAAAAGAATGACACTAATAAAAATTAATAAAGATTAAAAAATAATCATGGCACTATCCAAATCATTAGAATAAAATTCGTTTTTCATTGATAGAAGCCGATTAAAATTTTGTCGGCCCGATGAATGAGTTTTCTAATCAAATTGATTGGTTATGTAGAGTTGTTTTCGCAGTCATTTCTTTCTAAAAAGGAAAATTGGTGCATATGCTTCTCCCAAAAAACACATCAGAAGGGGAATGCATCCTTCCCAGCAAGCACCATGCAAGAAAATGATAATAAACTGCTAAAAAACAGGTAGCATAAATACTAAACAACTGTTTTTTGGGCAAGTATAAAACAACAAATGAAAAGAAAATGTTGCAGATACGAAACTTTTATGGCATTTATTGACTAATCGAAATGGAAAACACATTTGAACATCTGCCCTTGATATAAATTATGATACATCTGACAATCCGATCTTCGAAATTGTAGTTGAAAGATAAAAACATACAGTTAGCAAATTGTGGCAAAGGGTTATAAAGAAAACGACCGAATGAAATAACCCAAATGTCCCTTCAATTTATAAATTACATATTTTGACTTTAATTTGATTGACCATAATTGTTCATACCAGCTTCTTTTTACTGATGTATTTTTTTCTTACGCAGACTGAACTCACGACACAACAGTCTCCACATTGTCCTTAAAAAACGTCTGGATTAAAGCGACCAGGAATAGAACTGCTTTGCTGCGCCTGCTTTAGGTGCATTGTTAACGCATAGTTATTTACCTGTTGATCGACATCAAAACAACCATCTATGAGGACCAATAGCAACAAATTGAAGACATGGAAGCTCTAGCATAGGCTGATTTGTATCGCAAACTATTAAGTTTTGATTGGTTTTCATTAATGCAATAGTAGGCAGCACAATTTCATCCACTACTAATCTCTTAGCTGTTGTAAAAGAAAATGTGCAAACCTCCAGAGTTCTTAATTGTTCTTGGTATTGAGACACCAACTGCCTCAAATGCTGCAGCTCCTGGGTCTTTTCATCTAACTCCTTCTGACGCTCGTGCTGAATTGCTACCGCACGCTTTAAAATGGCATTATCTTTAACAAGTACTTCAACTTGTTCCCTCAGCATCAGATTCTCCTGTCCCATAAAAAAAATAATATTAAAAAAGTGTTTTCTTGGTTCTTTTCTGATAATTTAGGCTAACCGACACTAGTCACACAACAAACCTTCTGAAGTGATTCATTGACCTCAGCACCAGCCTTTTCCTGAAAGGACTTCTCTAACATTTGGAGAGCTCTAGCAGCTCTAGTCCTGGCATCATCAACATCAGAAGCATTGATCATCTCTCTAACAAATAGCTCCACCCATTCAGAACCATCCAAAGAAAGTGGCTGCTCAATAGCAGGTATAAATTCACAAGCAGTAGAGGGATGGGGACCTATCCAAAAAAAAAAATTTAAGATATTCATCTACACCCAAGGTTAAATAAATCATAAATCCCAAAAATTAGAGCATACCCATAAAAAATCACATAAAATTTGCGAAGATTGATAAATATAAGGCAGACAATACCAACATGGTGCAGATATTAGTAATAATATACTAGAGATGAGTTTGTAATGCCAACGGCCATCATCCCTATTTTTTTACACTTTACGTCACAAAAAAAGGATGGGCCATTAAGCACAATTGTTCATAAAAAAAATAAAAAATAAGATCAACATTGAAGGGATCAACATTAAGCACAATTGTTCAACAACAATGATGACAAGTGATTCTTCAAGATAACAGTTATTCAATTTCAAAGTCATTCAAATTAATAGTTTGTTCTTGTATTTGCACAGTATGTTTCCATCATTTCTCATTTCATCCCCATGGTTAGTCTGCAATAATGAAAAGACAGAGCTGAAACACCAATGCAAAGGCAATTCAAAAGAAAAATGCTGGTGAAATAAAAGATGTATAATTTATGGTAACAAAATAGTGCACCTCTGAGATTCATCAAAGGCACGTAGCAAAGGTTAACATGTAAGAAAAACTAAATTTTTGCATACAGAAAATAGAATGATCTTTGCTAATTATTTGACAATAAACGAGTGGCAGGCCAAAGATTTTAAAAAACCTTCATATGAATGTGTGCCCGCAGCACCCCCTGATGTAGCACCTTTATAATCACCCTCATTTATTTCCAACGAACCTAGGCAAAGTTCATTCAAACTCTTGATTGCAGAATCCAAATCGTTCCCACAATCTTCCAATGCTCTTTCCAGAAGCTGTTATCATACAGAGAAATTTTCTAAAATTAGTTAAATTCATCTCATTGATGGTCATTAATGTCAGGAAGGGCATCCAACTGCCAAAAATTTGCCATTAGTAATCACACGGATCCAAAATAATGATCCATAGCCACGACCTCATTTTGGAATAAGGTGGAAGAAGATCTTACTGGCAGTCATCATCTAACTTAGCAATATTTTCTGCAAATGAAAATAAGTTTTCTACTCCATCTCACAATCATTTCTCCCTTGAGCATTATTAGCTTAGATTTGTTAAATAGGAGAAAACAAAAAGATATCCCATCAAAACCATGAATAGTCAATGTTCCTCTCCCTATTAAATTGAAGGGAAACTTGTGATATTTCTTTCAGCAAAAATTTGAACCAAGAGACCCACAGCCATACATCAAATAAAAATTACATCAACTCTGTCAGTTTTTTTTTTGTTAAATAAAAAAAAATATATCCTTGTGGATATTAAGGATAAGACATGATATCTAACTCAAAAGCAATCATTTCTGTGTAGAGAAAAAATAATTTGTGCATGTTTAAGGAAAAGGCTAAATGGGACTAGGAATTTACATCGGCTTTCTACAATTTCATCATATACCCAAACTAAAATGCATATGGACACAACAAAATCAACATAAATTGACAGCCATGAATTCATACAGATTCATCTCCAGAACTAAAAAGGAATGCTGATGTCAGAAAGATAGCACAAGTCAACAACCAACAAGCGTGTCCAACACAGAGAAAAGGTTGCATATATAAAAATCAACCAGCTTATCCACGCTAGAGAAGATTAAGTTGGGCTTAGTTAACTTTGCGATTGAATTCACACCCTTAATTATATTGCACATGGTTTTTGGTGTGTTTTTGTCTTAAATTGGATGCAGAGTGTTAACGAATCAAATGAAACCATATACAAATGAAAGCAATAGTTTTGTCAATTTCTAGCAATTGGAAAGCCTAAAATTGCATAAATTTCTAACCCGAAAATCAACATACATCAACAACCAACAATTCATATAGATCTCCCATCTACCGAAAATTACAACCAACAAGCACACCTAACAAAAAACATTGCCCTAGAATTACAAACAAAAAGAAGGAATCTTTATCGATTTCTAACAGTCAGAAAAACTAAAATGCAAAAATTAGCGAGAATAACCAATAATTCATATAAATTTCCAACCATCTAGATCACATTAAAAGCCTAGCACACACTAAAAATCAACGATCCCCATCTAACAAAAAAATTACGCAGGAACGACAAACAAAACTAGGAATTGTTTTCAATTTCTACGCCTAAAGATGCATAAATTAACGAGAACAACTAAAAATTCCTTTAGATTCCAAACAAATTACTCACACTTAGCCAAATCAACAACAAACAATTCACACCAATAAAAAAACTACCCTAAAATAACAAACAAAAAAGTAGGAATCTTTATCAAATTTCAACAATTGGAAAGCCTAAAAATGCATAATTTTAACAAGAATAACCTATAATTCATATAAATTTCCGACGACTTCAATAAATAAACCTAGCCCAAATCAACAACCAACAATCCTCATCTAACAAAAAAAAAACAACAGATTGAAAAGGCAGAAATCAACCTGCTTATCCATGCCGGGGAAGATTGCGGCAAGATGCCCAACAGGGGAGAGGAGGTGCGCCCGCGGCGGCGACAACCGGATCGGCGACGAGGTGCAGCGAAGACGCTTGGAGGAGGAAGACGGAGACGCCGGCGAGGAGGACCCGTGGAGCTGCTGTCCTTCGAAGAAAGACCTTTTCCCGCACACTATAGCAGACATGGTTTCCGGCGATCCTGCCCCCCGGCGGCAGCGGCGACCTCCACGATCCCTCCTACCCTCCGACTGGCCGCCCACCGCCCTATCTCCGCCGCGATAATCCTTCTCCGAACATCCCGCGGCGGCCCCCTCGCCGGCGATCGGACTCCGGCAGCTAAAGATTCGATCTTTTTCTCCGGCGGGGTTGGTGGTTGTTGGGAGCGACGGGGAAGTCGAGTGGCGCACGCTTTCAAAAACGGATGGTGGAAAACGGGCGTTTGGTGGGCGGTTGATGGGCCTTGTTAGTGGGCTTGGATTGAGATTGGATGGGAGTCGGACCCAAGCCCATATTGTCACAACTGGACTTTTTGTCGAGCATAAGCGGAGTGAGTATATGCATGATTTTAAATACCGCCATATCGAATTTTTAGGTAGTAAGATATATAATTACTATGTATGTATGTTTATATAGGGAATTTTATGTTATTTTTTAAGAGACTTGGTTGACAATTTATTAAAAGTGGGTATGAGTTATTAATTAATGGGTATTTAAAATTATCATTTGAACTTAGATACGTAATTTGAACTCACTCCGGCTAAGTTGAAAGGTAAATTTTATAAGATTGTTATCCCTTTAAGCTATTTAGTTATATTCACAAAAATGAAAGCAGCCGAGATACATCGCAATGAAAGTATTATTTGGTTGTAATGTGTCAAATTGTCATAAAATATAAATATAAAAATGAAAAACATGTGGATTTTAATGATCTTGAACATGAAGACATTTTGTTTTAATGTGCCAGGATTTCATTCAATATCCAAAGTTATGAGAGATTAAGTATTTTTTAGTTTTTCATCGCAAATTGTGATAAATAGAAGTATAAATAATTAAACTAAAAATGAAATTAACTAAACTCCAAATCTAGCTCGAGTCATAACAAAAGGAACTTTAACTTAAAAATAGATAAGCCGAATTTGAGCATTAAGCTTCCAACTCTAAATACAAAGAGGCCTTTAGCTGATGAAATTATGGCCTATTATTTATTTTAATAATAATTAAGAGGGGTTTTTTTTTGCCTAAACTCTACTCATGTTTGGATTTGTATATCTCTGAATATATTTTTTATCAGTTTTAATCATGAAAAATCCAAATGCATATTAGAAAACTATTTTACTAAATCCTAAATTTATCATCTACCCACAAAACCTTTTTTTTTTTAATGGAAACCCATCTTTCACTTCAAATGATGCAAAACGTACTATAGCTCAATTCATGCCCTATTATCTCCATCCAACCTTAAACAAGGTACAACTCAAACCCAAAATTATTATAAAATATATTTATATACTTCACTCAATTATCAAACCCCCTGGGGACACTCTAAACTTCACTTGGGACAAGATTCAAGGTACCCTTTTGTGTACACAAATTCCGACACACCGTACTCATACAGAACAGGAACAGCCAAATTCTATTGTTTAAGCAAACCAATAACTCCTCCCTATATCAAATTAACTCCTATAAAAAAACCAAAAGTACAATTAAAAGTACATATGATCATACTTTATATCAA
Organism: Piper longum; assembly: GCA_032619315.1. NCBI lineage: Eukaryota > Viridiplantae > Streptophyta > Magnoliopsida > Piperales > Piperaceae > Piper > Piper longum. Next base: position 15,699 of record JAVDBV010047643.1, read on the forward strand.
CCAACAAAAGCATATAAGTAGATCATGGGCATTTTTTTAATTTTTTGTTGTGTCCCCTAACAGGATCCAATCTCACTTCACTTCACATCCCAATCTGTCTGCCCCTCACCACCTTCCTCTGTATCACCAACCTCTGTACAGATTGCACAAACACCCTGCTATCACACAAATCCAGATTCATGAGAAAATTTTAATACTTGGTCATCATAAATGTTTGTATAGATTGAGTTTGAACTTACCCATAAGAAACGTCACCAAGGATCATCCACCTGCCCTGTCCATCCTGGTAGGAAATTGAGTAGGAGTTTGCATCCACTGCAAGAAGAGAGGTGGCCATGGTTAGCAAACTTAGCATTCATGGAGTAAAGGGTTTGAAGTGATGAATGAGAGATGGGGGAGAGGGGGGCTTACCGATCCCAAACATGGCAAACAAAGCTGTTTTAAGAGAGTGGTAAGAGGAGTGAAGAGCCAAGTCCACCTTCCTCCCTATAGCTGCACCCTCCATCTTCACCTTCACACAATTCGCCTCATTCGCCTCTTGCTCGTCCTCGCCGGCGATTTGCCGCCTCCTCAGCCCCTTCACCGGCGGCCATCCCACCACATTCTTGTCGCTGTTTCATGCATCAAATATTTCAAAACAAGTACCATACAATGTTTATGGTAAAGAGAGGCTAATATTATATATACAATATACAATACAATGTGCATGGGAATTACGTACTGTTGGCAAATGGAGGTGTTGGGCATTCGCTGGCAGGGGCATTCCGGGCGGCCGTCGACATCGTCGTCGCCGGAGCGATGCGTGCAGAAGAGAGGAAGTGTAGCAAGTTTGTGGTTGTCTCTCGGCTCCTCGCAGTAATAACCATTGTGGTGCTTGGGAGCATTGTTGAGGTCCAGCAGGCCACGCTTGGGAAGGGGCAGACCCAGGCCCAGTTCAAGCTCCATACTTTGTGCAATAACCAATTAGCTAAGTGGAGTTCTGGGTGGTCTCTAGACAATGCCAAGAACAAAGTGGAGTTCAACTGTTGGAGACCCGGATTGGCTGATTTCATATATATATATATATATATATACAGGTTTATGTTAGGAGAGAGGGAGTGAGGGAGAGGAGGGATTGGGACGAGACAGGGATTGAGGGGAGGAGTCCATGGTTGAAGATGGAAAGCGGTGCAGTTTGTGCTAAGGTCGTCCCCAAGTCTCCATCATTGTATGCCTTTCGGCCGACTGGATACGATGCTGTCTTCTAATATGAGCCTTTTACAAGGGGACAAGGTCGTTTTCCTACTACCAGTACATGGTCCACTTTGTTGTGTGCTAACTTAGATCCAAGTGCCCATTTCCCCTCCTTTCCGTTTCTCGCACCATGACTTGCTGTGTAAGATTATAAACCTTGCCCATTTCACCCCATGGACCAAACTCCCATTGCAGCTTCGCGGTTAATGATCTATTATCAATTACTGTGTCCCACACTTCAAATATCTCCGTTGTCAAACCTTATCTTGGTTGTCTTGAAGCTGATCTTGACTTATGCTTTGTTTCTTGAAGATGCTGAAGCTAAAGCAGAATGGACCCACGTTGCCTTGAGAACACCGACAAGACTTTGGCGGCCACTTCTCTATTCCTTGTTCCGGTTACGTGAGTTGGGCAATTGCCTTCCCTTGGACGAGATCTGGCCTGACAAGGAAACAGATAGACACACGGAAAGATGAGCAATCAAAGCACAACTCCCGCACAACCCAATGCACCTAACTCTTGATCCAAGTTCATAAACAGTGCCATCAAATCCCGGGAAAAAATAGGGGAGCCTTGCAAGTTAGCAACCACTGATCTCGCATACCTTCTTGCGCATCAATTGAATCCAGGCAGCGTAATGTTGGGGGGTTGCACATCAACCAACGCCTAGCTCATTGAACATACAACAATGGCCGATGGTTACTTTTCGTTAGTTGAATTTAGGGGGTTCACTGTGAAGAATTTGGCTAGAGAAAATGGGAAGAAACAAGGAACAAGGGGGTGGACCTGGCATGTGAAGAACAAGGAGGGGAGCATTGGGTGCACGCGTGAAGGGATGCTTGGAACGCGAAGCAAACAGTAAAAAGATGGCCCAGAACAGTATACCTTTGCCATCTCCCTTCGTCTTGTTGTCGGCATGGACAGATGCCCTTCCTACCACACGCTGCGCAGCACGTGTGATGGTTATCGGTAGAGGACCACAGAGCATACAGTAGGGAAGAAACCCGATTCCCTTGCAAAATCCAACCTATAGGGTGGTCCTTCAAGTACAAGCTTTTGGCCATGGCGAACGGGGTACAGTTGTTTCCACTGCAACTTGCCCTCAGACTTCAACTTGTGTTTCACGTTGGAAGCCGTGGAGATGTTAGAGGAAAAATTATCTTCATTTGTGATCTTAATTTGTTGTTGCAAAGGACAAGGGTTGTGCCAACGGGAATTTTAAGTTTTTACACTTGTAATTGTATGAATATTAGTTTAGAATTTATGTTGGGTTTAACTTACATGTGTATTAAAAAGTGTTAGTGATTTATATAGGTTAACGAGAAAGTTTTTTTTAAGTTAATGTTTGAATTAAAATAAATATATAAAGTTTTTTTTTAGAGCTTAAAAATGGGTCCAAAAAGTGATATCAGAGTCATATTACAATCTTTTACCTATTGATTTAAAGGAATTTTTTGCCCAAGTTTTCTTCATAAATTTTACCTAATAATTTAAGAGAATTTGTCAAGTGGTATTTATTTGATGAAAGTGAGATTATTAGATAATGATAATTTTAGGATTGTCAAATATATGAAGAGGAGTTGTTGAGTTTATCTCGATCGTAAAAAATGTTGGTAATTTATATATATGCTATTAGAAAAGTCTTATTTTTTAAAATTAATTTTTGAATTAAGAGAAATTCGTAACACTTATTGTAAGTTATTTTTTAATCTTTTTTAAGACCCAAAAGACCCCATAGTGGTATCAGCAAGACCTAGCACCCATTACCGGGAAGACATTTGTGATAATATGTGGTAGGGTTGATCTTGGCTTAATTAAACTTAATTTGTGTCAATCTTTGTTTTGGTGAAAATTGACAATTTAAAGCTTGGAGTTTAATTTGAAGAAAATTTGGCTCAATAAATAAAGTTAAAAAATAATTTTTTATTCAAAGATAAATTCTTATTTGAATTATTAGCACATCCTCATAGATCCTGGGTCAGATGAAATAGGATGGATGGAGCGAGAAACACGAACGGACGGAGCATGGTCCCGTGTTTACTTGATTTAAGGTCTGTAATTGAACTCTAAAGGCTTAAACGGACATAGGCGCGTACCTTTGGTACCAATTTTCTCCACTGTTAACATATTCTTGCTAGTTATTAAAAAATAAACTAGGATGCAATTTTAAAGAAAACAAAAGCGCTAATATGTGACTATTGCAATTAATTTTAATTTTTTTATAACATGAAATTTTAATCTACAAAACATTTTCCCCCGTAAATAAATGAGGCTAAGGATATAACATAGAACTTAAACTTAAAATAAATGAACCGAGTTTGGGCCAAAAATAAAAATTTCCATAAAACTTTTGACCATGGAAAATCCATTCTACTTGCCTCTTCTTCCGTCCACGTAAATTGCTATCGGTCACAGCTCACTCCTTCCCTTATCAATGTCAATTATTACTATTTGAGACATACAACAAGGTAGAAACCAATTCTTGAATGTGGGGAAGAAGACACTGTTCGAACATCGACATCATGGGGTAGAAATCAGAAGAGGGGGAGCTTCTTGAGTCTGGAAAGGGGAGCAGATGGTTATGGGCAGGGGGGCGTCTGGGCATGGGGGAGAAGGGGTGCAGCCAAAGCTTTGCTATCCATCTACATCGCTCATCGGCACGCTTGGACTAAGACGCACTATTGTTTTCTCCCTTTCATGATTCTCCTCCACCACTCAATAAACTTTGAATGCATGCTTTGGCCATTTACTCCCCTTCCATTGACAAGCTCTCTCCTCATGTCAATGACAACTTAATTTGTGGGGAACAATGGGATGGGCCAGGATGAATGGCTGCTGCCACTAGAAATAAAAACCTTAAAACATATAAAGACAATCTAAAAAAGGTTAAGCACTCCAAAATTCTCCAACTCCAAACCTTAAAACTAAAACCCTGAACTCGAAAGCCACCGGTTAATTGTTTGGCTCCCAGCGTCTAAAAAAGCCAATAATAATAATAAGTACGCATACCAACTTAAGCCTCGTTATACGCAATTGCATGCCAAATCATCTTAAATTAGCAATATTTCCGAAGGCGCACGTACTTAATTAATGGTAACTTGGCATTTCAAAATTAGTCCAAAAAAGAATAAAGTTAAAGTTTTATGTAATGTAACCCCAAGAAGAAATCTGCAGAGTTCTATATCGGTTAAAAAAGAATGGCATTTTTTAACAAGAATGATGCCATAGGAATATCAGGGGATAAACCACGTTCCATATGCCGGCACTACATAAAATGATACATAAATCATTTTTTTTCTTCTGTTATAAGTTACAATTAAGGAAGCATTCAAGATCAAGATGGACGGAGGGGTTACTAGATGGCCTAAAACTACCAAGCATGCAAAATAGCGAGGGTGAAAAATTAACCTCAGATATATATTAGAATGGAGAAAATACTAATAATACAGAATACACGCGCAAGTCCAAATGTGATAGAATGGAAAAAAGAACAGTACCACCTCTTCAGTTTCTTAACAACCCAGAATTTGTAACAAGTCTTAATGCCTGGCTGTGATTTTTCAAAACCATTCGAGATCTAGGAACGCTCGACCTTTTTTTCCTCAAAAATTCCAACGAATTCTGTAAGCAACCAGGTGGCGGTATATCCTTTAGAATCACCATGTTTGGCCTGCAATATCCCAGTAAACCAACAGATTGGATCAGAATTAATACTTCAAATTTTGATATTTAACTCTATTCAGATCAACTTCAAATTAGAGATGATAAGATTGAGATCTTATCTGAAGACCATTACCCCCACATCACCTATCCTCCATGAATGTTTCAACGTCTCCTATATTTTCCTTACCTCATGCTCTCTTAAACCACAATCCATGTAATGCTGATTAAACCCGGGTTGATAATGCCCTATTCCGGTCAGATATAGTGAAAACCTCCTTTCTTATCTCCATGCTATTCAGGTCAGATATAGCGAAAACCTCCTTTCTTACCTCCATTTTGTACCATCTATTTAAAGCGATCAGTCGATGACAAAACTTATGTCATTATGTTCCATTTAGTAGGTTAGAATATAAATGATGGTAATGGTGGTGGTGGTAGCTGATGAGACATTGAGGATAATCAATACATGGAAAAAATAACAAAGTTGTACTTACCCAAAATTCTTCAGTTTCTTCTTTTTGGGGGTTGGCTTATGTAGGTCACTAGATATGTCAGAGTCCAAAGGCCGTGTTTGCCTGCAAGCACATAAAATGTGGAATCATGACATTTTAAAGGACTTTAAAAAAGCAGTAATACAATGATTACCATGTTAAAGGAAACTTGTAGTTATTTAGAAAAATAAATGAGACATGTCATCACAATGTAATGAATGTAGAGAAACAACTGAGCTTCCTTGAAAGATACATGCACAAGTTCACATCTGCAATAATATGCCCTATTTAATTGAACAAGTTGCAAAATCAAATTAAGTTATTTCTGGAAGAGAGGTAATACTTCTATAAAAATTCAGACATTGTTTATGAGATATGTTATATGTAGGTGTTATGCTTTAGAATGAGATAATCATTTACCAATAACAAAGACATTTGGGAAAGCTGGTCATCCAGCAAAGATTTGAGTGGACAAGTGAATTCCTTCAATTTAGGAAGATACTAGTAATGAACTTCTAACATTGGCAACTGACTTGAATGAGCAAACATATAGCGCCGACTATTGTTAGCACTGGCAGAAAAAAAAACAATGAAACTGCTCCTCAACAAGCACAGTTGACAATTAAATCGACCAGATGCATCTTCTTATTTTGCTAGGTAGTCTTGATTTGGTCATCATATGAGGTAGAACAGAGAAGCCTCATTCAACATTTATACGATTTTTGTAGTGAAATAATAAAAGAAAAACATAGGATACCTCTCACGAGCTGCCAGGAGATCAACAACATTTTTAGGAAGCAACCCGGGCAAGTCATTTTCTGCTTCCTTAGACGGTACATTAAGTGAATTTTCCACACTTTTCTTCTCATTGCCTAGTAACTGTTGCTTCCTCCTCTCAGCCCACTTTCTTCGCCGTTCCTTGTTCTCTCGAGCCACTCTATACAATGAAACTTCAAATTAGAACTCACAACCTATAAATGGGAGTTTGAGAATATCTATCCCTCTAATTAATAAAGCCAAGCACCTTTCACTTGGATTGCTAAAAACAAAGCGAGCTTCTGATAAAGATAACACTTTCCAAACATAATACTACAATCATGGCACAAGACACACAACATCAGGGAGAATTGAACAAAAGCAACATTCTAAACAAACAAAATATTAGTACTTCTTTCGATTACACTGCACATTGACTGTCACATAGCATGCAAGTTCGTCATGGAATTATGGTTTAAATCAAGAATTCACACTATGAGAAACGTGTTCATGTTGTCCCTGTTTCTTAATCCCATCCATATTGGAGAATGATATTAAGTTTCATACGACTTGTAATGATAGGCCGTAAGTCTCCTAAAGTATATTCCTCATGGAGGTGAAATGTGAATACATCCATTTTTGCCCCAAATAGTAATATAGGAAAAGGTGTACCCACGAAAAGGACTGACGAGCTATCAAATTAGCGGATTATTATCGTATTAACCATCATTTAAAATGTAGTAGAAAGCCTTCAATTAATGTAAATTAGAAAGTACAACCCTAAAGATGATATATATGGATGTAATAATCACAATCCTTCATCACACAATGAATATGATGGCAATTGGTGCAGTCCGACGATGAGACGGGTTACCATTTTGAAAGACTCATTAATTGGCTACTCATATATTGGATGAGCCTACCCAATACTATTTCATCTTTAATTTAGAAGGAACTAAAAATTCGACAGAAAACATGATAAATAGGATATGACACATACAATCGCTGTCTAATATGATGATTAATTATCAAACAATTAGTAGAAAAATGACAAAATTGCAAATAAATGTGTGACAATAAAAATCACTAATAGGATTTCATATTCCATCCTCCTTTTTTTATAAACAGGAACTACAAGCTCAAAATGCTTGCACCAAATTTTCAAAACAACTTACCTATACTGTTTTCCGTCTCAGATAACCAATATGCCAAGCTAAACAAGGTCAATGATCAATATGTTCGAATAAAATTCCCTAAACCCTACCAGCACTCATTACACACGTCCATCACTAATAGAAATTCATATTCCATCCCTCTTTTTATAAAAGCTCTGAACTACAAGCTCATATATAATGCATGCAGCAAATTTAACCAACACGCCAAGCAAAATAAGTTCAGCATGGTCTAATAAGCTTCCTACCAGGCTCCCATCGCGAAGTTTCAACCACAACATTAATTAATCAAACAAATAAACTAAAATAATCGACAATAGAGATTTATACTCCATCCTCCTTTCAATAAACAATCTGAACTACAATCTCATACATAATTCATGAAGCAAATTTAACCAGCATGCCTAGCTAATCAAGTTCAATATGGCCTAATAAGCTTCCCACCAGTTCCCATCACAAACTGTCAATCACAACATAAATCAATCAATTTAAAAAAAAACAATAAACGAAAAAGCGTCAAACCTTTGACTGTTCTCGCCTTGCACCTTCTTGATTGCTTCGTGCTGCTCAATTCCCTGCAATCCACACCAGCCAAGTTTTATTTTTATAAACACAGAACAAACACACAGAACAAAAACTGGGCATGTGAACGGGATCCGACGGAGCATGGATCAAGAAAAAACCTGTTGTGAGGTGAATTCCTCCGGCGCTTCGTCGCTCTCCATCGCGATTTTCCGATGGGGAAAGGTCGAAGGAGCCAAGATCTTGTTAGGGTTTCGGCTACCATCTTCTAGGGTTTTGCCGGCGCCGGAAGCGAATATGGACGGATTTCATCAGATCCGTTTATTCTGGGCTCCGACCCGGATCCGCTTGCTACAAAATTCGGGCAATTTGTAGCGGCTACGGATTCGGACAAAAAAAAAAAAAAAAAAACTTTTGCCGTGACATTTTCTATTTTTTTGAGAGTTCTGCCGTGACATTTTGATGACCAGGTGTTTCCTCTTAACGCCATTCCTCACATTTAAGCTTGGAACCGATATTGGCAGAAGATAAAAAATAAAAATAAAAACAATATGCATCTATATATATTATAAAATTAGTGATATTTTACAATCTGTTTACTCTTCAAAATTAATTTGGCATTTGACCAAATGATCGGAGAATTACATAAATTTATTACGGTCATTTTGCGGACGCGGACAGATACAAACACAAAATATGACCCATGATATTAGCATAAATTAAAATTTTTAAGCTAAAAATAATTAAAAATATATGAATTTTACATGAATATAAATTTACTGTTTTGGTTTAAATGGATCTTTTTTTATATAAAAAATATGCACCGCTTCTCTTTCAGTACACACCTACAATTTCTAACATAAAATTGATAAATTAATAAAATATTTTTAATTATACAAAAAGTTCATATTTGAAGGAATAACTTAAATCTTGAGGCAAAAATAACTTATATTTATTACCACACACCTATTTTACGTATCTTTAACTTAGTCAATCATATTGTTTAAAATAGTAATCATCTTTTAATATATCTATATAAAGCAATCGAATATTTTTCATACTTTAAAAAATAATATTAAATAAATAAAATTATTTTAATTTTGACTTTGACAAGTTGTAATCACCCGCAGATGTTCGCAAACATTCACATTTTTTTATGGACACTATTTTAGTGTCTACAATCATGGCTAATGGTCAATAATTTATATATGAACAAAGACACGATGCCTATAATTTTTGGACATTGATAGTTATTGATATCATTTATCCGGATCCCGATTCAGCTCTAATACTATTTAATGATGGTAGTATTTTTAATGATCAGATTCTGGCTCTAATACTATTTGCTTGTAGTATTAAATACAAATTCATAAATTTAAGTTATTCTTTCAAAATGATTAACTCATATTAAAAGATTTATAATTACATATTCTCACCAATAAACCAAATGTTATTTAAATAGGTATTACTTACTAGATGCGTTACTTGATCTAAAAAATGATATTATCTAATAAACTGGTACTATACTACTAATTAGATTATGAAATGGAATCTCTTATTTTTACTATGCTACATCTCAAATAAAGATAATATTCTTGAACAAGAAGAGGATGGCAGAGGACAATGCAGTTGAGGCTTAATAAACTGGTCCAGCTTTTCTTGACCGGGAAATATAGTTTAAAGAGGTAATAAGAATTTGAGCTCTGGAATAAAAATATGATACACAATCATTGAGCAGTGGAATACCCGCCACCTACACGCCCTCTCACTCCAATCTGACATGGAAATGTATAAATTCTTTCTTTTTAGTGAGCATTCGGACTAAATTAAATTAATTAAATTATATTTATTAATCAAATATTATAGCCGAAACCGAGCTAAATTATTTCCAAAATCGAAAATGTTCTGCTTAGATCGGTTGGGTAATAGAATTACATCATAAATTATAAAAAAATATATATTTTTTAATTAATTAACCAAAATTATATCTCTATTTTAGTGGATATACTCATTTAATAAATAATTTTATCTCTTTCTCTCTCTCTCACTATTTATCATAGTAAAATTTCATCATAAAAATATTATAATTTCATAATAATAAACATGACATTAATTTTAAAATATTTTTTAAAAAGTTCAATTATTTTAGTTAACTCATTTCGACTGCCGAAATATTAATATGCATTTCAGAATTTGGTTTGAATTTGGTTCAAGTTTTTACTAAAATATGCTCGCCCTTATCCTAAAATTTGCAAGTCAAACAAGATTCTTCCATGATGGGGAAAATATTTGTTGTAACACTTGCTATAACAAACTTATTATAGCAAGTTTTTTATTAGTTTAAATCTCCTTAGTTAATGGAATTTTAAAAAATAATCGTAATATACAATTTTATGTCATAAATTATGGTAATTAGGACTAATGACATAGCTGCTACAAGGAGTTTGCTGTAAAAGGTGATACCGCAAACTCTGTCCCTCCATGCTGACATCTACCTATGCTTCTTTGTTCTTTATTATAATGTCTTTCTTCACGTTTTTTTCTTAGTGGCATGTGTTCCATTGTTAAGTTGAATTGAATTGCAGTACGTTTGTCTAGATATCAATTTTTTGTTAAGTCTCTGTTTGGCTAGTAATTAAGAAAACAAGAGAAAATGATACGAGAAAAAAAGAAACTAATTTACCTTTTATTTTATATTGTATATGATTGGTTAGAAAAAAACATTTGTATAGCATTATTATTATTTTCTCTCATTTTTTGTATTGTTTTGTAAAAGATGGTCTGTGATGAATTGTTTTTTCAAACAAAACAATAAAATAATATGAGAAAATTATATTTTTTCACAATTTCTTTCTTTTACTTACAATCCAAATCCAGACAGACCCTTGAATTGATAATTTGACTCCCACAACATATTAAAAAAAAACTTGTCTCAAATAAAGAACAATATCCATCTATGAACCTGCCCCGGTCACGCCAAATAAATATAGTTTTCCTAAGAAATATCAGTTTTTGTGGCCAATTACAGAATGTTGACAGGTGAGCTTTAATACCTTGATTCCTTAGTAACGATAATTCTTTATGCAAATTAAATATTGCACTAGTTTGGAACACATCATTCTACAGTTAAAGTCGAAAATTTTAATTTTTATGTTGAGATATATTTTGGTACAAAAAGAATATTTTTTTTATTTACACATTTCACTTATTAATATGTCTATTTGATTTGATCGATCTCGGAGAAAAAAACGATTTAAGAAAGAAAAATAAAAGAAAAACACATTTTCTTGCATGCGTTTGAATTGAAGAGGAAAATTAGAACAGAGAAAGATTAGGCTGACTATTTTTTCTTGTATTTCCTTACAAGTTTAGATTTTCTAATGACCCCACTCCATTTAAATTTATTTTCTTATTCAACTCATTTTCTTTCGATAAAAAACTCAAAATTTTCAAGAAATATTATTTTTCTCTCACTCTTTTTTTTTTTCAAAATTTATAAAACCAAACAAGCACAATTTGCATGGATAAGATTTAAGTAAGAATGCCCACCCCACTAGGGAAATTGAACTTCTTCGCTATCAAATTAGAGTTGAGATTGTTTGTAGCTTGGGGTGTCAGTTGAGTGAGCCAGCTCATGTGTATTTGGCATTTGACTCAGTTTAACTCGACTCGAAACTTGACATTTAAATGTTCGACCTCGAATTCGAATCTTATGAGTCGAGCTTGAGTACGGCCATGTTCGACTCGACTCGACTCGGTTGTAACTCGAACTTGACTCAAACTCGATTTGAACCCGACTCGAACTCAATTTGTAGCTCGATTTGAACTCGACTTGATAAAATAATATAATACTATAATTTTTTATATATTATATATATACACTAATAAGTTTAATTGTGATTAGTTATATTTATTTATCTACAATAAATTAGAAAAGAAGTGAGATAATTGAGATGATAGCTATTAAAGTCATTGACCTTTGATCAAGGTTGAGAGTATAAATCACGCCAACTCATGTTTTTAATTGAATTATGATTTTTAATCGAGCCCGGTTCAAACCAGTTTTGAGTTCACGAATAAGCTAAGTTCGAACTTGAAAATATTAAATAGTTAAAATTTATTCAAGCTCGAGTCGAACTCGAACACGTAAAAAAAATTTGAGTCGAGCTAAAACATGTATGTTTAAAACTCGTTCGATCTCGAATCGAGTTTGAATAAACTTTGAATTATTCAAGCCTAGCTCAAACAGAAGTCGAGTTCGGCTCGCTCGCTCGCTTAGTACCCTTAGGTTGATTGAATTTTATATTTAATTTATTCCTACCTTGTATAATTTATTTACACTATTCTTTATTTTAAAAAAAGACAATATATCGATTGATCATAATAGCACGTACTAAATAAAAAATTATATATTATATACATATTTAAAATTAGCGCAACAACATACATAAAAAAAATCCGTTCTATAAATATAATGCTTCAAATCAAGCTTAAATGAGCCATTTGCACAAATTAATACTTATTAAATATCATTAAGGAATAAAATTTTAACAATAAGGATGTCACCGTCGATATTAAAAAATGTTATAATAAATATTTTTTTTGAATCTATTTAAACTATTTAATATAATTTCCATCGTTTAAATTTTATTTATTCATTTATTTATTTTAAAACATAAATTTTATTGTATTTAATTTCATTGACCATGAATACATGATGTAGATGAACTGAGCCTGGCTGTATTTGACTTTCGCTGATGCGGATCAGCAGTCATTGTCGCGGGCCCCACACCAACGAAAAAGGGCGGCAACTTCTTCCTCTCTTTTTCTCCGTATTTGGTTTTCTTCCATTCTTTCGTTTTCTTTTCATTCCACAAAGCAATCAACTTTTTCATTCCATGGCTTCGATCTCTTACTCCGAGGGAGGAGAGCATGCCTTCTGCTTCTACTCTTCTTACTCGGTATAAGACGACCTTTCTCCCGATCCTTTTTTCGTCCCAGATGGCCTCCTGCTTCAAATTCTGCTGCATCGGCACCGCCGACAAGTAACTTCACTGTCTTCGACCTTTCTCTCTTTCTCGCTGGGTCTTTTTTTCAGAATAATTATAATTGAGCTCAAGAACTGATCCTGACTCCGTGGATTTTTCTTCTTTTTTTTTTTTGGTATTTTTGGCCGACGGTTTGATGACTTTGTGGATTTTTTTCATGTTTATTGCATTTTTTTTGACGGGATTTGGGTTTTTTTGTGCTTTTTGGCTGATGATTTGATGACTTTGTGGATTTTTCGTTGGCATTTTTTGATGGGATTTTGGTTGGTTAACGTTTTTTGGTTGGTGATTTGGATTTGGGATGTGCAGGAAGGAGCAAAAGGAGGTGACTTGGAGAGTGTTTTCGCTCAAGGAGTTGCATTCGGCGAATAACAATTTCAACTACGACAATAAGCTTGGGGAAGGTGGGTTTGGGAGTGTGTGCTGGGGGCAGCTCTGGGATGGATCACAGGTGAGATGTGTGGAGTTTGATCTGTTATAAGTGTGCTGTGGTTTTGTTGGATCTATGCGTTTTATCTGGTGATCAGTTGGGGTATTGTTTCAATCGCCATTGTATGGCTGTTCAATGCTAGTCAAGCATATGCGGTATTGTTCTGATGATAAAAGTTTCAATGGAGAACGCTGCTCTATTTTTTGAGCTGCACTTTTCTGAGTGTGGTCCTGTTTATGCCAGAAAAAATCTAAGTCTGAGCTGCAGCTGATAAATGCTTTAAGGGTGGTGACTTAAACCAAATTTTACTCGGAATGCTACAGAAAGATGAAAGCAAAAGGCAGTGAAACTTAATTAGGGGGCTTGATAAACTGGGAGAGCTTTAGATATTCTCATAAATCGAATCTGATTTTCGCATTAATAGCTATTGTTGTTTGTTTATGTATCTCTTCTTTTATAATATTGACTTTTCACATGCACTTGAGGTGGGTACTTTTGAAATTGTGGGGGGAGGGGGTGTGGGGTGGGTGTTGGGTTTATCCCATATCGGTGGTAGATAGTGTTAGGTGAGTTGTATATAGGTTAATGAGAAAATCTTATTCTTTGAGTTAACTTTTGGATTAAGAGAGGCATATAACACCTATTGCAAGTCCTTATGGGGGGCTACAGGGCTCAAGAGTGGGTGGGTGATGGTTTTTATTATAAGATTTAGTTTGTGATGGCGTTGGGTATATTTCATTTCCATAGCCATATAAGAATATCAGTTGAGTAGATAAATGTTAGCTAATTTCTAATGCAAAAATAAACAAGTCAGTACTTTATTAATATTTGCATGTCACTTTGATATTGTACCAATTCTTTGACTGGGGTCACACATAGCTTCTTTTCACCACATTTATTATTTTTGGGCTTCTGATTCTCACATGTTCTCCTTAATTTTGAGGATTTAACAGTCAACTTTGAGGATTTAACAGTCAACTTGGCTGTCTTTTAATTATCATCATCTTCAAATTTGAAATTGTGTTCATGTTATAATCGATTTTGTTTTGGTGTTCACGCCAAGTTAGCTTCACTAATTGTAACTAATGTGAGATAGGAACTACATGAAAAACTTTCAAGAATTTTTAAGTATATTTGATTGCTTACGTGTATATAAGCTCCAATGTATCATTATGGACATAGGCTTCTTCAATATATCATGTGGTCTATCGTGATTCAATATGGCAGCCATTAGTATGGTTTTGTCTTTTGAAAAAAAGTTATATTTTTTGGTCTTTGTAGTTAATACTTCACAGCTGCATTCAGTTGTTGATTTGGTTGAGTCCATGTTTGTTCTTTTTTATGTTTAACAAACTTTAGACATGGAATTTAAATGGACTATTATATGTTCACTTTTTCACATGAGAGATTATCATGTTTCTCAAATTTTGGTTGGCAGTGTTGTGTTTTCTAATATTCTTCATTTTGTTGTTTACAATGTGTCCTAATGTCTCATTATTTTCCAGATTGCTGTCAAGAGATTGAAGGTATGGAGCAACAAAGCAGAAATGGAATTTGCTGTCGAGGTTGAGATTTTGTGCAGAGTCGGCATAAAAATCTGCTGAATTTACGATGCCTAACCTCAGCCTATTGTCTCATCTCCATGGACAGCATTCTTCTGATAGTCATCTTGACTGTAACAGGGGAATGAGTATTGTCATTGGATCTGCCGAGGGCATTGCGTAAGTCAGATATGGAAGATGGACCAATTATTATTTTTTTTCACTTTGACCACATAACTTAAGATGAATAAGCCTCTGCTTGTTTGCACTTTATCTTGGCTGTCTGTTTCAACTCATATTATACTTCCATTATTATTTTCAGGTATCTTCATCATCACAGAACTCCACGTATAATTCACAGACATTAAAGCAAACAATGTTCTGCTCGATTCAGAATATCAGGCTCGAGTTGCTAATTTTGGATTTGCTAAATTTACACCTGACGGGGCTACTCATGTTACCACTGTTGTATGTGAGTGTCAAAATCCCACATCAAGAATTGGAGGAAAATGGGATGGGTCCTTTCCCTATAAAAGGACTCATAATATTAAAGTTACCAACTTCCTTTTCTACCATTGGTAATTTATTCTTTCTTTCTTTGTAATATTTTTCTTTAGTGAAATATTATTTTGGTAATGTCTGATCTCTTTAGTGAAATATTATTTTGGTAATGTTTGAGGACGTAGGCAATTGTCGAACCTCGTTAAATTCCAGTGTTTGTTCTTGTTCTTTTCTTGTCTATTTAATAGCTATTGTCGGGTATAATTGGTGTTAATTATTGTGTATTTATATTACTTGTCTTGATAAAATTCTGTCTAGGAGTTGGTTTTTAAGCGGACTATCTTGTCCCACTAACTTTCTTGAGAATTTTATCTTCTTGTGAATTTTATCTTGGGGTGATTTTTTAGTATAATAGTTTTCACGCTTGTCATCTAGGTAATAGTTTTTAAGTAATAGTTCTTATAGTGAACTACTTATCTTTCGTGTAAATTACCCGTTTTTCACAACAACCACTAGCGTGAACTAAATATGCAATGTTTGGCAAAGCTTCGGAGAGTTGCGCTGTGTACAGTTTCGGAATACTCCTCCTTGAGCTTGCCAGCTGCAAAAAGCCCATAGAGAAGGTCAATCCTACAATGGAGAGGAGTATAGCAGAATGGGCTTTACCCTTGGTGCGGGATAAAAATTTTGACGAAATGGTAGACCCAAAATTGGGTGGATAATATGTGAATGAGGAATTCAAGAGGGTTATTCTCGTTGCGCTCGTGTGTACACAGAGCCAATCTGGGAAGAGACCAACCATGCTGGAAGTGTTGGAATTGCTCAAGGGAGAGTCCAAAGAAAAGTTATCAGATCTTGGAAATGATGAATTATTTAGAGTAGATCCAACTTGCCAAGAGGACAGCTAAGAATTTATTTCAGAAGAACAGGATCCTCGTGATTCAAAACCAGTTGATGGTCCTGGAAATGAGGCCACTCGAGATGTTTGATTTGAGTGTTTATCAAGTATTAGATGTAAAGTTTACTTAGACGATTGCTGCTAAAAAGAATTGCTTAAAGACATTTAGTAGGTTCCTTTCTTGAGGTAAAGCGCTTGCCCTTTTTTTTGAGCCGGCCTGTAATTTGTTCAAAACCTCATTGCAAGAATGATTTGTACACAAAAATTGGTGTTGCGTTGTGTTCAATCTGGTGTGCTCTTTGGGTTGTTGATGTAACAAAGTTGTTCAATGTCATAACTAAATATTTGTGTCGTCTTTAAAGCTTCACATGCTGTGTTTCACTGTTTTAGTCTGGTAGCTATTTGTGAGCCATTCTTAACGTGGCAAATGTCATAACTACTTGCACTCTACAACTGGATACACATTTGTGATGTCCTTAAAGCTTCACATGCTGTGTTTCACTGTTTTAGTCTGGTAGCTATTTGTGAGCCATTCTTTATGCTCCAAAGCCACCCACTATAGAACACCCAAACTTGCTACAATTTGCTTCAATTCCCAGCAAAGTATAACACTCCACAAGGACCATACCTGTTGTTCCCTGCACACTAGTGTTTAGTTAGATATACAAGACAGCACCGTCAGGCTTTTTTTTTGTTCTTTCCCCAGTAACGCCTTCAAACTTTGGAAAAAAAAAAGGAAATATATCTTAGAGAAGGGCCACTCATAGCCATCATGCTGTATATGTAAAAGGGCAACGTCATAAAATGTCATTAAAATAAAAGTTTAAATAATCAAAACTAAATCATAAATTACCCAAGATAATTAGGAACCGCATTATATATCCCTTAAATCACAGATTTACAATCACACAAAAACAAGGACTTTCCAATATTTGTAAAAAATAAAGACAATGACTTTTCAAAATAATAAAACCCCCCCAAAAAAAAAAGCACACACACAACCACTTGGACGTCTCCCCACCACTAAAACCTTTCCTTCCTCTAATAATAATAGCATTAATAATAAAATCTCTCCTCGACCCCGCCTCCATCCTCCGGCGGCGGTCGGCGGCGCCGGCGACCGACGGTCCAAGCCTCTCTCTCTCCCACTCCGGCTGAGC
>JAVDBV010047644.1:0-43692 GCA_032619315.1 Piper longum
TAAATAAATGATACCTTTTCCAACTACATCTAATCTCACTAGGTATTTGATTACAGTTATATACACTACCAATACAATTGACCAAAGAAGGCAAATCCATAGAAAAAAAAAATGAATTTAAACAAAGGATGATAGAAAGTAAAATAAATATGAGGCCTGAATTAATGACAAAAGAATCCCCCCTCCTTTAGCCCAAAAGAAGAAGGAAGCAAAGAAAAATAACCAGACGCCAAAAACATGTCTCGTTCTATTGCCTAGAAATGCTATAGGAAACAGCTGATGCTTCATCAGTTCTGCGGGAGGATTGAACAGATGCAGCAGAAGATACACGATCTGAACCCCTTATGTTAAACTTCTGATACACTCTTTCACGATTCTCCGACCACCAACTCTCGGCCTGATGTTCACCAAATCTTCTCCGGCTGCAATAGATAACAGGTAAGACTTGGTAATTATTATTTACTACTATGTATGAGCCTACTAGGAAATTTGAATTATGATATACGACCATCTCTGGCTGAATGCAATGTGCAAGGAGTTCAATAAGGTTAAGTTTTTACGGGGAATTATCAGAGTTTGGTTTTTAAGCCATACGCCCTGAACCCATCACTACCATGTCTAAATTTTAGAAATCCCTGAAACATCCTAGTAAAACCAGTGGCCGCAACAATTCTCTAAACAACTATTCTTCGCCAGCCATGTCTAAATTCCTACCCAAATGGAGCACTTTCATAAGCAGTAGAGAAGGAAGATTACTAAATACCTGAATTGTACTCTTTTGAGGTCTCGAGTTCCATCTCGTAAAGCCACAAGCGTTATATATACACCTGGCTCATATTGTTCAATCCATCCAGCATCCACTTGGTTGTTAATTGTGCTGCCTGGACTTTTGGACTTGAAGCCGTTGTCACTACCATGAGGAGATGATGCATTTTTATTGGGAGAGCTAGACCATCCAGACATATTGGGTTGCCCCGCGCTTGCATGATCACCTCTCCCATTGTAATTTACAAATCTTTGATTGTGAAAATGAGCATTTGTGTCGGTAGAACCAAAGGCATCACTTTCTGAACGAAAAACCCCATGGTCCCCATCAAGGGGTAAGGATGAACTCAAGTCATGATCACCACCTGATGCATATTTCGCATCCATATCTTCCCCAATGATATCAGTTTGACAATTTGATTGTGGGTGCTCAAAGCCATTTGGTATGTTCACTAATCCAATGCTGCTGCTATTATAGACTCCAGGAGGCAACTTTTCTGCCATGTCCATGAGCTGCATGGAAGAGTGATACGAGTTAGCAAAACATCAATGCAGTCTGGAAAAGTTAAAGCAGGAAAAATTCAGATGCAGAAATCCTGCAACTAGCAAAAAACAAAGTTTACATATGCTAACATTTAAATAAAAAGATGGTAATTACTATCAATTACTTGCTCGCTATTGGAGCATGTGGATAAACTAGATAAAATTGTTGATATTTGCACTTTAAACTACAAGAAATATTCAGTTGCGCATGTCATAGTCATACTTTGTTTAACTGAAATTGTTTATTGCTTGAAAACTGAAGAAGTAAGACATTAGCGGGCAAGTAATGTTCAAAACTTCAAGGACAAGCACTGTTCATCTTCAAATGAAAAGTCTTAGGTGTAGAGCATGTAAAAATATGGAATCTAGGATGTTGATCTTGAAATCCATGCTTGATATGTTCAATTATGGCGGCCTGCTGATTGGAATGCCCCAGATTAATCACGCTTCATTTCATGGAATATTGTTCTCATAGAATTGGGTCAGAGTTTTTTTAACACAAAAAAGGAAAAGTTGACACTCATCAGAAGTAGGCAGCTTGTATGAGAACTTCGTTATTTTTATATCAGTAATTAAGTTTAATTTTGTGTCAGGAAAGCTTCATGCAGTCAAAATTACGAGGAACAGTATAAATAAATATAAGGGATCGCACCGCTGTTGTAGAATTCAGTTAAGACAGCAAAGCTAGCACTTGCACAATTTGTGTTTTTCACTTCATCTTTTTTTTTTAAAAAAATGCCATGGAGAGGGACGATAAGAGCATCATCCTACTCATCATAGCCCTTCAAGTCTCCTCCATTATGCCTTGATAGGCCATATTCATCACTAACTCATGTTATGTTCCTTATTTTAGACTGCCCGCCTGCTGAAATCACCCCACAGTACAAAGCTATTGTAATGACCAATTATTGCAAGAGAAAATTTTCTCATTCTTGGGGTCTTAAAATCTATATACCCTTATAAATTTTGTCATCAAAATTCCTTTCCTCAGCTCATGAGCCCACACTCCATTCTATCCCGCATCCAACACGGCGGTAGCACTATTAACATCTTTAAAGACCCGGCCCCAAGAGCATACTGATGTGCTTTGAATCATCAGTGCAATGTGGACAAACAAGTTAAAAAACTATAAGCAACCATCACCTATATACCAAAAATCTCTCTGCCAGATAAAAGATGCAAAACTATCCTTTCATATCGTTAGAGTCTTACAAAAAGGTGACTAAGCTCCACAAATTGGTTTGAAATTTACCATCAATGTTGAATTTCAAGCAAGGAACATTACCTGTGCTGTCAAGGACTTGATAACTTCTTTAGCAGATTCAGCCTTTGCAGATTCCTCTGCAGCCATAGCCATGGCTTCTTGAGTCTTTTTAGCTGCCCTTTGCAGCTCAAACTCTTGAAACTCACACCTTTTCTTAAGACTGTCGACCTGAATCAAGAATAAATTTAAGCAAATAATTGCTAAAGCAAATACAAACAGCTGGCTGGCATTAATTGCATACCTGCGCAAATAGCTTTTGTACTTCTTGATTTAAGAGCTCATTTGTTTTCTTTAGACTTTCAGCTATGCTTTTGGAGATTGAACTGCCTGAAGTACTAGGAATGGGTGTTGTCGATTGAGGAGGACTAGATCTCCTAGAAAAAGGTGAAACTGCCCTGGAGCTGATTACAGATGACCCACCAGATATACTAGATGGTTTAGGACCTACCTTTCGTGCATCATACCCACCAGAAAAGCTGATGTCTTTCACTTGTAAGAGGAAAGGAACTTGTGAGGTTTGCAATAGAGAGGAGTCAATCTTCTTCCCTTGTTTAGCTGTCTTCATATCTAAGTGCTTAGTGGCATCTGAATTTGCCAATATTGTGGATTTTGAAAATCTGATTTCAGCTTTGTCCAATTTGTCTTTGTTTCCACCAGAAAGCCGGGGAGGAAAAGTTTTCTTGTTATGATCTCCGCCAGTTTCAGAAAGTTTGAGCAACTTGACATAACAAGAATCACAGACTCGATAAGCTTTTCCAGGATTTGGAGCCATCGCTGCTCTCAGCGCTTTTCTTGAACTACAAGAGTGACAATGTACCAGACCACAATTATAACAATTGTGCCGCTTTCGTGTAAAACCAAATGCTTGTCTGCATGATGAACACTGAGACTGTTCTGTTCCTGAAACCCACTTATGGAGACATATAGCAGCAGTAAAAGCCGATCCACATGAAATATACTTCACATGTCTGTCTCTGAACGATTCAACTAGAGTAGGGATCTTACGGTCTTCTATGTCCCCATGGCCTAATCTTCCATTGGCTCCCTTGCCCCATGTGTAAACTTCGTTTTTGGAAGTTAGCACGACAACATGATATGAACCACATGCAACATGCTCAACTGATTCACTACCTAGCTTATCTTCAACCAAGCAGGGTAACTTTCCATCAGATGAAGAGTTGCCAAGTTGACCATATACAGCACTTCCCATGGTAAAAATGCGTCCAGAAGTCGTTAAGCCAACAGTGAGACTGTGGCCACAAGCAAGTTTGTGGAAATTGTGGTCAATGAGAGATGGTACACATGTAGGTTTCAATCGTGGTTCTTTGTCTCCATGCCCAAGACGATTTTTATCCCCATCCCCCCAAGTGAATAATTTTCCTGATGAAAAACTAGCACTTGACTGTGTCATAATAACTTCCACCACAGCTGCAGTGTGCCAAACTCCACAAGCAACTGAAACTGTCTTTAACCCCATAAGAGATTCAACTTCTCTTGGATATGACACACTTTCTCGATTTCCATGGCCTAGTGCACCAAATGTTCCATCTCCAAATGTGAAGAGCTGACCTGAAGACGTTATCAATGCTGTGTGCCATGGACCACAGCTCACCTGAGCAACCTGTAGCCCATCTAAGGAACCTGAAACCCTTTTCGGTATCCAATGGCTAGTATCTGAACCGTGACCCAGAAGTCCCGTATTATATCTGCCATCACCCCAAGTGTAGAGTTCACCAGCAACTGTAACTGCACAGGTATGAAATTCCCCACAAGCTACAAAATCAACATTAAGGCTTGCAAGGGATTCAACATGACGAGGTTGAATCACATCCTTGCCTACTCCATGCCCAAGGCGCCCTCCACATTCCTCACCCCATGTGAAGATTTCTCCTTGTTTTGTGACAAGGGCAGCATGGCGCATTCCACAAGCAACGTGATAAACATCTAAAACTATATTAGATTCTAAGGCCTTGGGGAGTAGCACATCAGCTCTTATGCTGGAAGTTCCAAGCTCCATTTGAACTCCACCAACCTTTGTAGGGTTTTCACAAATGATTTCACCCCACACATAAATGTCACCTAGAGCATCACAATCATCCTGTGCTGAGCCATGACTAGATGTGCTTGGAGCACTAGAGACACTAACTCGAAAAACATCAGAGTTGAGTCCTTTTACTTGCATGCTTGGAAGATCTATAGCTACATCTGTCCGTGGTGAATTCTGTGGAATTTGACAATGAGTGCCATTAATTGAGACCTGGGGAGTTTGCCCAACATCATTTGAAGACCTTATATCAGGTACACCACTCACAGAACTGTCACTGGCACTGTTTGAAGATAAGTCTATGTTCTCCTGATGCATATCAATAATTCATACATTAGCCAAGATCGTGGAGCAAATTACATGGAGAGGGGGTAGTAGCACATATTTTCCTCCTGTTCACTTAAAATAAGCTAGTAGATATCAAAAAATAATTAGTGATGCTCAATTATGAAGATTGGTGCAATCAAAGCACCATGAAAAAACTCACATCAATCAAGAAGCCACCGTCACTCCACCCATCAATTTTTGAACGCCCATCATGGCCTGAAGAAATTAATGCCTGCAAACCCGTGAACCATATATCTGCTTCAACTTTGTTCTTGCAAATCTGAGAAAAGATGGAGACCAGCTCGTAAAAAATATTTACCATCTAATAAATACAATCCACTAGTAATATCCTAATACCAACCAAATCAAGTGAAGCCTTATCATTGTTGTATATAAGAGAGAAGGACAAGTAATCCTTCTCAGGACAGCGATAACATTGGAATGCAGCCTGCAAAATCAGCAAGTACACCATATTTTAATTGTTAAAAAGTAAAGACACATGCAAGTTGTGTAAAACCCACCTAGGAGAAATAATAGCAAATGATCAGAAGATAACTGCAAAAAAGAAGAAATAAATAGAAAGCCCACTGTTCTTTGCCCAGGGATGATTTTTGAGACTGAAGACAGACTTAAACTTCTCTCTCCGCGGCTAGAAAGCCAAATTAATGATGACTCGTCCTGCACATCGTGATTCAGAGAATAAAGAAACATTTTGTTGGCAATCCAAACAAAAATGCACATTAAAATATCTGTTACTGACATTTGCAAAGTACAAGCTCATACATGCAGAAATATACACGATGCTGTGGCAGGATTCAAAATTATAACCAGTCTACACCATTCAATGGATCCACTACTTTGGGGACTGAGATCATATACTTAACAGAGAATGATGACAGGCTCGCTGCACTAGTTGGAAAACTAGTAGGGTCATATCTGACTTCATTGTATGTTTGGCTCCCTATCAGCATGAAAAGAGCTGATTCTAAAAGTAAGAACTAAAGCACATGCTTCAAACCTTGCTCTAAACTTCAGATTCGTGACGTAAATTCACTTCACACGTCATTTTCCTTTATACCGATCCCCACTCATATGCGAATATAATAAGAATTGAAGCTGCAAAGCAGTCCAGAATTTGAACGAAATAGACATTGCTTCCACAACCATCATCTCTTCAATCACACATGTGCCCATATTTATTTTAATCAAACATTCACTTTTTGCAGCTCATATTTCAAAGAGGTATATAAAAATTTTACTTTGGGCAAGCATACCTCTGATGTCGAGCGTTCTTTACGAATAAAAGATTCTAATACCAGAAAAAACATAACTCAAAAAACTGACTAAACCTTCTTGGAAGTCAAAGCTTACTCACAGTAGAGAGTTTAAAAGGATAAAATTTGGGCTTCCCTTTGCGATCGTACTTAAGTAAATGAGCTCCTTTCTTCTGAGCAATAAGTGCCTGCAATAACATATAGGATGTGAGGCCTTTGCAGCTCGCCATCAAGTGTCATCCATCATAATTGAGATTGCTTACTATCAGCTTAACGGTCCATATTAACATGAGCTAACATAGGAAATCACAATAGCAGATACTATTTTTCCCTTCATACGCTAAAATAGCTTGACAAAAATACACTTCCAAATTCAAAACCAGATGAAAGAAAAATTGATCAAATTATCAATTCCTCGCTCATTTTGACTCACAATAAGGAGATGCATCTGCCAAGAGAACTTGAAACTGCTTTGGCCAGTACGCTTTTGAAGAGATTAGCAATGCACATTTTTTTTTTGTTCAGATTGATGATAGAGAGCATCCATTCAACATAACAAAAGATGCTACACTAACCCTTAAAATGCAAGTATCGTCTCTTCTACGTAGACAATGTCTTTGTCCTATCACAGCGGCTAAATTAGTTGCACTACTCACTCTTGCAGTGAATTGATCAAAATTAACACATTTCCTTCTAGTCAACAATATAAAGCACCCGTTTAAATCAAAGAAAGCAACGACGAAAGCAAAAAAGTTGCGAAGTTTATCCGCCCCGAGACCAAGAACCAACTTTTTGCCCATCGTTTCTCTATTCATTCATAATATGTAGGCATCACATGTACAAGCAGTTAACCCCCGAAAACAATAGAAAAACAGCTAGCAATGAACTCCCTATGAAACAGAGCAGATCAACGAGGAGGAGAGTAATAACGACGGCAAGAGAGGGGTTGGGAGGAAGAGGATGACCTGCTGGACATCGCGGTCGGCATTCCCAAAGCTAACAGGATCTGCCATTCCATGTGAGACAGCAGCTCCCGGAGCTCAACCCGCAGCATGGATCAGTCCCCTCCCAGTCCACCGCCCAGCTCATCCTACACGCCCACTACTGTTCCACCGGTACGGGCTCTCATCTACAAAGCCCCAACCGAGCTCCCCCGCGCCTCCACCGGTCGCCGGCACTGCTTCGGATCCAGAGATCGAACTCCGGCGATACTTCGCCGGCGAAAAAGGCCACAACTTTGGCCGGCGGTGGTCGGAGGAGAAGTGGGGAGGTCTGTGGCGAGAACGTCGGAGGTGGTCTTAGAATTTTGGGTCGTCGGTTTTTTTCGTTTTCGGACATGGGCCGGTGGGTTGGTCTTGTGGCGGCTCCAAACCGAAACCATCGACCCGCCCACTTCCCCAAACCAAGAGGGAATATATTTGGAGAATGTCTCGCATCCAAGACAATGTTGTGATCAGTTTTTTTCCTATATTTCTTCTGGATTGATCATTAATTATAAAGTCTTACCGTCAAATTAGTTGTGGCAAATCAGCACTTATTAAATAATCTTGATGAAAATTCTAAAATTTTAATAATTAATAAATATTATCATCGGTGTATAATATTTATTCATTAAGTCTTATAGTAAAATTTTATAATAAATTATTTTTTATTGTGATTACACAGAATACTTCAAGGTGTTGGAGGGAAATGTTAAAACTCTATTAACTTGAATTAAAATAATTTTTTTGTTTAACTAAAATGTATAATCTAAATTAACCTTTTAATAACTTAATATTGTGTAACCTTTTAACATGATACAGTATTACTTAAAAAAGTGCCCTCCTTTAACACTGTGAGACCAATAACTGGTATTGCTTTGCTAAAATTTATTTATATCTCGTTGATGTAAAATATAACTGACTATTTACAACAAATCCGAACGTACCTCGTACTCACGCATCGTATATATTTATTTTGTATACCATTTTAATTTAATTGACATGAGCCTGTACATTAGTTTAACATTTATTTTTTCATGTATTTTAAATAAGACGAATAAGGAGATGGAAATAATTTTTATCTCAATATATCATAATTCAAAAACGATGGTGCACTGCATATGTTTTTTAAGTCGGGCCATATCCGAAGTATATTAAACCCATTATCATCATCGTAAAAATGTGGGATATATCACATATTGAATATAAATTTTAATACAGAGATCTGGATTAGATAATAGCCACAGACCGCCGAGAACCCGGCTCAGATGGAGAATGAGCCTGGGTGGTTGGGCAAAGGAGGGAGGAGTCAAAGGCAGGGAGGCGGCGAAACAGTGAAAAAATAAGACAGAAAGTAAGACGTGGTGGGGAAGACGGTCGGTTCGCTCCTCTTTTTTGACTTTTTTTTTTATTTACTTTCCCCGCTTTTTGTCTTTTTTTGTTTAGTTTCTTGTGCTCCTCCGTACCAGACAAGCGGGCCCACCGACACCCTTCTGCTGGTCCACAAGCTCTTTTCCTGTGAAAATTTATTTATTTATTTATTAATAAAATAAAACATAAATTATATGTGTTGTTATTTAATTATTTTTTAAGCATTCGATGTTTGCCTGTCGAGTGATAAATGTAGTATAATTTACAATATCATATACGCTTTGTGTCTTTTAAAAAGATTATATTTATACATACATATTTCTTAATTTATAGTATCTAATCTCTTTTCCTTATTTTTGAGTCAGACGTTTTAAAAGTGTTGAAGATATAACCCATAGATTATGATTTATGTGATTATAAATACAAATTTTTTTATAGTCAAACATCTTTTTTTAAATATATTTTTTTTATCCGGGTTTGAAATTAGTAATGTATAATGATGGGAACAAACAAAAAGATATTGGACGATTTTATCGATTTTACAATAATTTTGACAATTTATATATATATAAATATTTAAAATTATCAATTTAATTCTAGTCGACTAGTGTGACGAATTTTTCATCTAAAATTCACAATTACCTTTTTCTCTACCAAGCAATCTTCTACGTACATGCAAGCCCACTCACACACAATAAAACTATGAATAATCGACCCCTAAACCAGGCTACCACAAATTCCTATTTCATGGTCAATATACATAAAAAATGGTTAGCAGCGGTGAATGCCGGACCCCTTGAAATTGAAATTATACCACTACAGAGTGAACGTTGAATTAGCGACATATGAAAAATGCTACGACCAAAATTGGATGTATTAGCATGGCGTTACAATTGCGGGGGCCCTTGTGAGCCAAACAAGGGACCCAGCGTGTCACGAATAATAATGGCATGAGACCATTGGACATGAAATATTCTTCTAACCTTGGCTTCTTTTTTTTTTTTGAGGCAACAAAACAAAATGGTCCCATGTATTAGATGGATCTTGGCGGGTCCCTTGTTTGTGCGGTTTTTTCTTTTTTAATAAACTTTGATTTGGGTACCGTTAGGGGGGGGTGCTCTACAGTACACTTACGTTTGAACTGATTGGATTGGAGTTTGAAAGCTTTGTGTTATATAATATATTTTAATTTTGAATATACTATTTTAAAAGAATTAAATATAATTTATTTATATATATATATAAGAAAATATGTTAAGAAAATTTGAAAGTTAAATTATGGGTATTTCTGTCAATAAAATAAATTATGAGTTAAATATAATTAAAATATATAAATTGGTTATAAGTAAGCTAAGCTGAGAATAAATAGAGCTGCCGAGCCGAAGTTTTAGCCCCTGACCCTCCAGACTTGTCCCTAGCCATGGCCTGCGGCTACTTCCATCTAGCAGTTTAAATTATTCCTGTCTTTAATCGATTTCGAAATCCTGCTTTTGCAGCTAGTGATTTAAATACATGGCAATTTGCATGGTTTATGTGGTGCATTTTTGTTTTCTTTCTGATTTTCGTTTTCAATTCGGGTTCCAGATTTTAACATAACATTTATTTTGATTCAAATGAGATATATGGAGACGTATGTGAATGAATAAATGGAAGGGGTAGTCGAACTAGCTTAGAAATTAAAGATTGTGTGAAGATGGTTTCTCCACCTTGTAACTGGTTACAGATTGGACTTCTAATATCTGTATAACGCTGCAGTTTTCTGGACCAAGAGCAGGTGGTCATCTTGGAAGTTGATACTCAATTTAATAATGTGGTACGTGCTTTTGTTATTACTGAACATTTTTTTTATAATGATTAGGTTAATTTAATGATAAGTATCTAGTTTTCCAGGCGTTCGGTTCTATAGTAATGCTCGTTATTTGAAGTATATGTCATTCTTTTTCCTTGTTAGTCTAGCTAAATAGTTGGTCGTGGGTCTGGTCTATTTCTTATGATGTTGGTTCATCTGTCTTTGTGTGTAATGCACTTTAAAGCCCAGTGTTTCATCATTCCTTGGAGTTGGTCTCAATCCCAATTATTTAAGACGTGGTTGTCTTGACTCTTAAGGATGCATTAGGAAACAGTTTGCTGTTTTGCGACAATTTATATTCCCTTTCCCATTCTACTAGGCTTTTATCATCTTCTTCAGATACGTACTCACCTGCTTTGCATTAGTAAATTGGTTTGCTCTCTATTTGTGTTGTTTATCTCGTAGTTGTACGAATCGGCCGATTTTGAGTGGAATTGGCCGATTTATATTAAATTAGCAGCGTGCCAATCCGATTTTAGGGCTAAATCGGTCGGCCCCGAATCGGCATCTAAATCGGCCGAGTTATCCCGATTCCGACCGATTTAAATCGGAATCGAAATCGGGGTAAATTGGTCGGAATCGGGTTTTTTTGGTAAATGACTAAAATACCTTAGGTATGATATTTATTAAATTATTTAAGCATGGGTAAAATTAGAATTTTAATTTTAAAAACTTAAAATTACCGGTCTCCGCTGCTCCGCTGTTGCGCTTCTGCCCTCCGCCGTGTTTCCTCGCCTCCGACCTCAGCTCTGACCGAGATGGTGGTGACGACAAGGCAGCCGTGGCGGCGATAACCGCCGACGTCGTCCTCGAGTTCAACCGCGGCGGTGGCACTCCAATCAGGCCCACGACTGGCCTCGACGGTGACGCTGGGCAGAGGGAAAATGTAGAGGAGGTCGAGGGGTGGTTGTCGGCCTCACGGCGACGGCGACACGGCCTGGACGACAGCGGAATCAAGCCTGGAATGTCACACGTTCGTGGGGCGATTCTGGCAGCGTGGCGACCAAATGGTGGCCGGAGATGGTCGGGGAGGCACAGTGACAGCACGACGGTGCTGAGCTCCGATGATCGGCGGTGGTAGCGACGGCGGCGGCGGATTTTGGGGGAAAAGGTAGCGAGGAAAAGAAAAACGGGTTCGGTGGCAAAGTCGTAAATAAAACTTGACTCAACTCCATCTCGAATCAATAATAATAACTAACGCATAATAATTCCTAAAAAAATCTAAAAAATCGGAAAGAATCCCATATAATAAAACAAACACCATGTCATTCAAATTCATTTGATTTGTTATATGTTAGGTGTGAGTGTTTTTGTATATAACCGATTTAAACAGATTCAGGTCGATTCAACTGAACCGATTCTTGTCTGACTTAGACCGATTCCAATTTCGATTCTGACTCCCCTGAAAATCGATTTCAATTTTGATTCCGATTTATGCAACCATGATTTATCTTAGCTTGTATGGCCTTTGTCATGCTTTTGCATGTTTGTAATGTTGACCTAGCCTTCATGCAGACATGTTGTAGGATGCTGTCATGTGCATTGGGAAAAAGATATAAGTACATAAAAAAAATGATCTTCATGACTTGTCAAATACCTTGAAGCAAATATTAATTGATAATGTTCTATGTGGCTATAGTTTCACTATTTTTCAAAAAACAATTTATGATAGAAATGGAAGAGTCCTGCAACACAAAGAAAGGTTGTGTCAACACTAAAAACCGTGCAAAAAACCGTGCAAATACATGACAAAGACACTGACACAAACTAGAATACAACATTTCGAAGAGATAGAACCTGCAAAGCAATTCAATTAAAGAATGCAAGTTTGACAAGGCAAACGATAGTTGTAGATTTAGGCCTTTGTTATGTGAAGTGTATGAGAATTTGTTGCAGAGCAGGAAGATTGTCCAGCCAAATTGCTCTCTCCAATGTGCCTCTAAAAATCCAAAATGACCATAAAAAATGAACAAAGATTTAGTCTCTGATGGAAAGGGCTCCCGAAGTTAAAAAGTGAAACCTTCGACTCTAGAGAAACCAAATGGTATATTTGACTCAAATTCTGAGTAAAAGCAAGATCCTTGACTGTACTGTGGAAGAGGTGGTAGCATGAAAAATAGTAGCTGTGGTGGTTTTAGAAGATGAGACAATGACTATTCTGCTGCATCTTCAATGCAGCGATTCTACTTTGTTTTTTATAATACACAATGGCGTGATGATTCTTTGAATCTTTAGATGCATAAGTGCCCCTTGTGATGAAGAAGTCCAGAAAGAACTAGCAACATTTTCAAAGCTTATTGGCTTTTAATGCTTTTGAAGACCATGTTGCAATCCTTGTGCATTGTGTTGAGGACACAGTCAGACAGGTACCATGAGAGATCAAAATGATGAATGCAAGAAAACTTTTGGCATTTGGTCTTGGAATGCGGTAAGATAAAAAATGCTTCCATCGCTTCAGGGTTTTAAAAAATATATATGCAAGCATTTTGAAATTTATTTTCTTTTCTGGGAAGACAATTTTAAACGCACATGAAATGGGGAGTGATGGACGATGCATGGTTGGTTCGTTCATGAGATGGTGGCTGTAGTAGACCTTGTTTACAACCTCAAAAAAGGATGCTTCCTATAACAGAAACATGAAGCAGTTTTTTTCTGCCTAAATGAGGGAGGGATGTGCTTGCTAATCCCTAGTGATGATGTCTGAAAATGAGTTGCAGTAAGTTGATAATTAGAATGATTAGGTTGGATATTTGCTGATTAATTGATCTGTTTGGTGATGATCAGATTAGTTATTGCTGATTATTGGTGTGGTAGTGGAGGTTGATATCTGTGGCCACTGCAGGGTGGTGCTGGTGGCTGAGGCAATAACTTAGACTTATATTTCTTTTTTTCTTTCTGCTGTAAAACAGAAACTACAAGGTTGCAGGTGTTGGAAGAAGCTCATGCATCTCAAGTGGTGGCTTATGTAAAAATTTATGAGGTTCTGTGTTTTCAGTGATGAGATTTATGAGATGGATTAACTTCTGCTGGGGTGGTGATGGTTATGACTATCTATTGTTATGGCGAGCATAGGCATTGCAGTGAAAGCAAATCAATACCAACTGATACACACCAGCCATGACCACTGTTGATGCTCTCTTGCCATTTCGCTGATGCTGCCAATTACACCTGGTGAAGTATAGAGAAGATGGCTCACCACCTCCTTTTATAGCAGTTCTTACTTGCTTTAAACTAGAGATGCAACATAGTCAAGGTCTACTTTGTTATTCATTTAGAGGTGCTACAACTGATTTTGTTGTGATTTGTGCCAGAGTGAATTCTCATATTCATAAAGACAAATTGGGAGGCATGGAGACGCTAGAAGAGAGGTGGAGAAAATGGAGTTAAGTAGATGAATGAGGTGATTTTATTTTTTCTCTCTATGGTTGTCATGACTTATGCGCTTGTCATCCTAGTACTCGTTTAATGACTGCATTGCTATATATTACGTACTCTGAGTTCTGTGGTGATATATATTGGTATTGCTGTTTTTAGGATCTCAGTGACTAATTTTCTCGTACCACTAAAAATCAAAAAGTTGGTGTGTTGTCTTACAAGAACACCAAAACCGGAATGTTGACAACAGCAGACTTGCAAGCATTGGCTTTATCACCCAAATCTTCACTACAAGATGGAGAGGTCAGGCTCAAGGTATCCCGGGCAGGCAAAAAGTTCAGAAAGTGGGAAAAAAAAGAGGAAATCGAGCCAAAGAGCCAAGTGTTGGATGTGGATCCATGTTATAAGATGATTAAAACAAATAAATATCGATAATTAACTTTATGTGAGGAGGTTACAAGAACGGGTACGTAATTTTGTAACCAGTCATACAGGGCTTGATAATTTTTTTCGCAATTTTCACCATACAGAAAAGCCGCTCCAATAAATTTTAAATTACCATCTGCACCAGGTAATTGAAGGAAAGTATGGAAAATCATGGAATTGGGTATATTTTAATTGCTTTTTATGCTTAATGTTTACCGTATGATACAGAGGTCATTCAACATGATCAAGAAGACGAAGAGCTGCATCGAGAAAGAGACGAGAAGATGGCGTCGGAGAACTTAAATATCTCTATGTTCCTGTCCCTACGCACCATCGTATCTTACAAGTTACAAGTCCTCGCCTCGTTTCAACTCTTTTACAGCTGGGAAGAACTATGTCGTTTTGTCTTCTACTCTCTTCCTCGCATTATTATTGAAGGAAAAAGCTGAAAATTATGATAACACTTTTTCATAATGTTACTCTATGTTGTCTCGTTTGGTTCATGCTCGTAAAAAACAAACTAACAACGTAAACACGCAATTGTCTCACTGGCTATCTATAGTATCATATTGCATGTCCTTCCCGTCTCCACATATTTGTCCAATGATATTAGGGACCATAATCTTATATATTGTCGTTAGTCACCACAATTAGGTTGGAAATATATAATGTAGCAGTCAAGATGTGCAATTTTCAGTAATTGTGTACTCTCTGTATTGTATGTGTGTGCATTATATGGGGATCCTTTCTAAGCCTGTCTTACCTAATTTGAAGAAAAAAAATCTAGGATTAATACGTGTGTACATTATGTGTCATCTTTTAGACTTTATATTTACATATATAGGACCATTTTGAATGTGATGGAGAGAAAATGTTGCCACAATAAGAATCGAAACAAAGTTGTAATTCTTTTCCAGTAAATTAAACTGTTCTGGGTTTCTCTAGCTAAGATAAGTTGACTAATGTTCAGGTTCCTATTTTTAACGTCCTGGTTAATTTTCTTTCACTGACTACAGATGTCCTTACGATTCTGGGTGCTGCTTCTAGATTATTTCTGATATATATCTTCCTTTGATTTGTTGAAGACGACTTTTAACTTGGCAAAAATTTCGTTAACTGCCCATGTATTAATTGGTTATTGACCTACTTGTCATTGCAAACTATGGTCACATCAATATTATTTTTTACCACACTTCATAAACGATAAGACGCTTAATATGGTCGATCGATAATTTAATTTCCGTCAATTTGTTAGTCAAATATTTAGGCTAACTTAAATCATGACGTCATTTTTATTTTTCCTCTAATCAAAACATTTCATGTCCTATCTACGAAAGAGTCATCAAACCTTTTATTTTGTATTTTTTTTTCCTGGCCATAGAACCATTTTTCGTCGCCTATTAATTAGAGATGTATATCGAAGTAGTGATAATTGATGCTTTAATATTTTTAACATGTGAGGATTTATATGTTTTAATTTGTAAATTATCTCTTTTGACTAATTTACATTTTTGAATAACTTAGCACAGCTTTTTAATTTTCCAAGTGGCACCCACTTGCCAAAAGCAGGTAATATCACGGCAAAGAGCCGGGCAAGATGTTCCAAAACATAGCATTTTTAAATTCGACCAACATTATCTAATGAGAAGTTTATATCAAAAGGAAGATCGCTTATTTTAGATTACATGTTAAAAGATATATATTTACAATCTAAATGATCTTGATAGGTTATAGGTGATTTTTTAAGGCTTTGGAACCTACAAAAGGTTTGAAGAAAAATATTTTTAGGGTTTAGAGTTTAAAATTTAGTTACCTAAATAACTTAAAACCTTGATACATTTAGTTATTTTCAAAAACTAAAAAATTCATTGCTAAGTTGACTTCTTTTAAGATACTTATTATTATTATTCCCTACCTAAACTTATTATTTAGATATTCTTTTATGGTGTTATTCAAAAGAGTAAATACGAGGTCGATCGGTAAATCCCATAGAGAGAGCTGTTGGAGCTTGTTGTGTAAGTAAATCCGAAATCGATCGGTGAGTCTCAACACCAAGGATAAATCCGAGGTGGATTGGTAAGTCCCATTTTATGGTATATATCATTAATTGTGATGTACTCGGCTTGTCTTTAAAGTTCGAAGGGTGAATGGTTGTTTTGGAGAGGAGGTGATCACTCTTATCTGTACTAGGGCCCATGTTATACAATTCCTTTTGTGGATTGTGGTTTCTACAAAAATAAAAAAATACTGTATTTGCTTCAGATAAGCCTAGAAGAATATTTAAGATTATCGTAGACTATATTATCATGGGAAAATAATGTCCATAATATAGTTCCAAAAAATATTGGGTAATGTCAATTTTTTATATATATCTACAACACTCTAATCTAGGAATTATATAGAGTATATATACTTTCGAGATATTTCTTCACGGTTTTTAAAATTACTTTGTGGGCTATATTTTTTTTCTAGGACAATATAGTCTATAGTAATCTTAAATATATTCCACATTCTACCATGGGAAAAAGTGGGGAAAAAATTATAATAAACTGGTAATCACTGATGTAATCATCCCTTCTTTTCGGCCAATTAATTAATCAACTCAAAGAAAAAAAAAACTTATATGACTGGTGATCTAACGAAATATTTATCTCTGACAGGAGCTTCTTGTATGATGAGCTACAGTTCTTGGCTGCTGGGTATGTCTTCAATCTTATAATGTCAGTTCATTACTCGATTTCCTGACTTTTTTCGTTGAGAATCAATGCCCATGCAACATTTTTTGATAATTTTTTTATTATTTTATGGTATTTATTTATTTTCATATCTGTCTTGTCTTTTTTGTCTGTTTGACTAGCCGCAGGTAAGTTGTCAATAAAAGAGATTGAAAACTGCATGGAAGATGTTCAACAAAAGACAAACGTGTGACAATTTGCTAAGCAAATATTACACAAGGGAAGAAGCTCATCACACTCCCAGTGCATTTTATGACATCAACATTTCAAATTAAAAGAAAATATAGATATATAAATGCATGGCCTCTCTGGATCACTCTCCTTTCTTAGCCAAAAGATATTGCTGCTGATCTCTTCTTATTGTTTTATCCCTTATAAAGGCCATCCATGAGGAAGAAAATATAGGAAATACATATAGCTTTACCTCTACGTACCTGCATAGGAAAAAGATGGAGATACTCTCAACATTGTATGTAGAGTGATGTACTAAATTAATAGATAGAAATAGTAACAGAGCTAAATTACCTCTTAATCCCATACTCCTACTTGATCAGTAGTGGTGAGGAGGAGGAGGTGAGTCGTAGACGTAGGCATGTGGGGGTGACTCATGTTTGTAAATCGGTGGTGGCGGTGGTGGTGACTTGTATTTGTAGACGGGAGGTGGTGGAGATTTGTATACCGGAGGAGGAGGTGGTGGTGACTTGTACTTGTAAACTGGAGGTGGTGGAGACTTGTATTTGTATACCGGAGGTGGTGGTGATTTGTGTACTGGAGGAGGAGGTGGTGGAGACTTATACTTGTACACTGGAGGCGGCGGTGACTTGTGTTCTGGAGGAGGAGGTGGTGGAGACTTATACTTGTACACTGGAGGTGGCGGTGACTTGTGTTTGTAGACAGGAGGTGGCGGAGACTTGTATTTGTATACCGGAGGTGGTGGGGATTTGTGTACTGGAGGAGGTGGTGGTGGAGACTTATATTTATGGACGGGAGGTGGTGGGGACTTATATTTATGGACGGGAGGTGGTGGGGACTTGTGTACTGGTGGGGGAGGGGGAGGTAACTTATATTTGTATACCGGTGGTGGTGGTGATTTGTGCTTGTGCACCGGAGGTGGTGGAGATTTATATTTGTGCACCGGAGGTGGTGGAGACTTGTGTACCGGAGGTGGAGGTGGTGGTGACTTGTACTTGTACACCGGAGGTGGCGGTGGTGGAGACTTGTATTTGTAGTGAGGTGGTGGGGATGGAGATGGAGGCGATTTGTAGTGGTATGGAGGAGGATAGGATACCTTCTCCGGTGGGGGAGGTGGAGAATTGTAGTAGTTGTTTGCACTGGCCTCTGAGCACAGTGCAAGTGCAATCACTACCACCAAGAAGGTGGCAGTGAAAGGGGCACCATTGCTCCCTATCCCTCCTTTCCTTGCCATCTTCACCACTCAAGGAGGCCTTTTGTGCTCTTTAGCAGCATCTTCTTCCCCTATATATAGCTTCCAGTTTACCTCATGAGCTACCTAACAAAGGTAAAAAAACCTTCAACACGGAACGGGTAGAATTAAAGCATACAGAGATTTGAGGTAAATATGGTTAGTTTGCCTTCACTTATTTATATTCTGGCGGCACAAATGCAGACAATGGCTGCTAGCTAAGCATGCCGAATATATTACTCCGAAACAGTGTGAATATGGCTTCTTATCTTTGGGAAAAAGATGCAATCATTCAAGCCTGTATTTTACTTTTGGTTGGTGTGTTTACAATATGGACATATATAGTCCACAGAATTAACTGCAATCGCGATCTTGGGAACTTTCGTTATTTGGCGGCTAGCTTGACTTTGATACAGGGTTTCCTACGATCTGCATGGCGGCTTTGCTTTGACGTACATTAAACAATGGGCGCATGATGAATAGTAGCACTGATCAAGTTCCAAATATCCGATAGAAATTAGCTAATGTTGCATTGTGTGCTAGCTTCTCATTGATCTGGGCAGGTGAGGTTCTATGATATAACTAAATTCACCTTGTTGATTAGTCGTGTGGTTGAATCTAGAACTTTTCTTTGTTGATTTGTTTCTATCCAAATGCATGAAATTGTACAATGTCGATTATAATGATCGCTTGGTGAATGTGAGAAGGCCATTCAATGCCTTCAACGCCTACATGTTTGAATGTGAAGAGGAAAGCAATATTACACCAACCAGGATTGAAGAAGTTAAGAAAAATAAAGTGGATTATTTCTGCATGGTAAAACGTGACTTGCACACACGTTCTTACTGTTTGCTATTAAAATAATTTATAGCATAATTAAATATTCTTATTCAGAGTCAGATCGAGCTATTTTGAAAATGTTCTCATTTACTTCTTAATACGTGTTTCTCTATGTATAATTGTCCGACATGACAAACATTGACAGTACTAGTAAGTTTCAGAATTAATCAGAACATCATTAACCATAAACTTAATTTTCAGCAATGACCATAATATGTCCTGACTAGATCTTATAGTAGGAATGAAATTGTTGTAGCGTTATTTACGGTGGAACATTTCCTAAATGTAATCTAATTAACAGCATATTGCACCATATATATATATATATATATATATATATATGGTTGCACTAATTGACAATCTTCACTGAGTAGGTAATTATTGAACATTTTTCGAGAGATTTTTCAAACAAAAACAATACTCATGCGATTTTTTCTTTATTGAACTACAATCATTCAATATGTTTAAAACCGATTCTACATCAATATTGAAACTCAATTTACTTATACCTAGTTTGCATTAATCTCATAATTAATTGGTGATCTGCAGGTTTATTATCCTAATATGTGTGTGTGTTGAAACTACTGTTTATTAATTGATAATCATATATATCATATTGCTGGTTCTGGTACCTGGCTCCATCACTTCCAGAAAGTACGTAACATTCAAAACATTTGAATGGGCCCTATGTTCTTAAGTATAGAGTCAAGCCATCAAATTACCAAAAATTAGGTTCTTGTTGAACAACGTACCGAGGGTTTGAAAATAAATTCGCAGGTACCTATCCGTAATTAAACAATAGGCAATTAACTTCTCTTGCCCAAACAAGTCTCAACCTCCGGATTTAAATATGCAATGCATGAATTGACTTGTCTAGTATGGTATTGTTCTCCAGCACTGCGTCGAACGGTGATTATTATCATAAATTTATGTACAGAAAAACATGGCCTAGCAATTACATGCAGTGGTCATCCATGCATTCAAACCTTCTGTCTCTCTTTTTCAAGAGAAACCTTATCATCTGACCTAAACCAGCAATTATGTTGAGTTTCACTATTCAAAATAGATCAAAATTGCACATATATGTCAAGGCTGGATTGAGCTAAGCTTTAGATTTTGGAAGAACTGCCACAGATTTTTCAATAATAAAATGATGGTTATATTATTTGGCAAAAGGATGTCAACAGTGAATGCTAGAATCTCACGTATAGGGATCAACCGACCGGCATCTGACTTGATACACGCATTGTTTATTGAGGTTCTTCAACGCGATGACACACTCTACGTTCGTGTGCTTCATTTTCATGTTTTTTTATTGGATTAGATGTCCCCGTCTAAATATCCGAACAGATCAAAGAATAATAAAATGCTTATTTGCAATTGTTGGTTTTCTTTCACCTTATCAGAGGGGTTAGTTAACCTTTGATGACATAAATCACACCAAACCAGGCTTTGAACCAGTAACACAATTGTCATCAGAATTTGTTTTACGCCCAAAAAAGCACCCCCGATTCTTGAACCTATTTTCATTTGAATGGCATAGACAATAACAAGGATCCGATGCTCATATCCCAGCACCATTTTTCCGTGAAAATCAACAATCCAGGTGAAATAGCCGAATCAGGACAACCAACTCGAATTACTTACAGGGTGTGAAGTTATCTATAGGCAGATGTTGCAGAAAAGTGTTATACAAATTTGAAAGGTATACATCTTACAAAATCTACTACTACACGTCAAAAAAGGGCATATCTATTGAACTTCGTCATCTACATTTTCCCATGATTTTTGTGTAAAAAAATGCAAGAACAATAAAACGTAACTCTGCTGAAAAGCCTCAATCGATTGCGTGGTTCCACTCTAGTATAGGAGAATGCTATAGAACCTGTTAATCAAACACCATCCGCCACTGGCTCCACTCCTCC
This sequence comes from Piper longum, assembly GCA_032619315.1. NCBI lineage: Eukaryota > Viridiplantae > Streptophyta > Magnoliopsida > Piperales > Piperaceae > Piper > Piper longum. Next base: position 21,142 of record JAVDBV010047644.1, read on the forward strand.
CTGCCAAAAAAGTAATAAGTAAGAAGATAAAAAAAGACTCCTTGACTGCATCTAAAAAGGAACTGTTGCTTACCCCTACACTACGCTGAAGGTCTTCCAGTTCCGATGTTATTTCAGTAAATTTTGGGCGTTTGCTAGGATTTTCATCCCAACATCTCTGCATCAGTTCCAACAATTTTGGATGTGCATTCTTTGGAAGATCAGGTCTTTGACCCTTTCCCAGTGCAAAAAATTTTACAGATACCATAAGTTCACGCTAAGGCTGAAACCAGATAAAAATTTTCCATTTTTTAAAAAGATGCAGCCACATGATTAAATTTCCACCACCCCCCACTTCAAGGTAAAAGAAACAACCAATTTTTCACATTTTCAAAACTTACATTACATAGAACTATTTTTGCTCATAATATGCAAATAGAAATGAACACATCAATTAGTAAATAAAAAATCTCAGGAACTATTAATCCATAGGCTGGCCATGGTATTATCATTAAGGCGAACGAAGACGAAAGGCTAAGGATATGAACTGCAGAGCTCAGTAAACAAAGTTACTCCATAATCCAAAAACGCATGTGATAAAGAGTCAAAACTGATGGACCCTATCACCAATGTCTCGACTTAAATCACAAAAGTCAAAACTCACAATGCTTTCAGAAACTTCTATGCTCATGAAGTGATTCCAAATGCATCTAAGCTCTTATCTAGAAAAAATAACGCAGTCTAAGCTTAAGGCTTTAGAAACATCTATGAAAGAAACTTTTGAAATCACGATGGGAGGGAAAAGACAATGACAAGAAAGGCTGGAAGCTAATTGATGGGCAATGGCCTTTTCTCTAACTTCAGGCAGGTTGAAAAGCTTAGTGGGATCTTTCCCTGGAATCTGGATTCAGCCGAGAACATAATTCATTTCTTGTATTTTCATTGCCTTTTATTATTGCAGTTTTTTACTTACTTTAGGATCTCACTTTTTCGAAGAATTTAGACATCATTAGAAACCGCTACCTTGCCATTTTACTCATTTGATCAATTCGGCTTCATAAAGAAGTATAAATACTTATTTCATTGGCAACCTACCACGGTTTTTGAAAGAACTAAAAAATTACAACATTAATTCTTTGCTTGCAAAGAGGCTTTCCTGTCTACTATGTAATTTACTTGAGCTTCAGCATTTTGTTGAAGAGTTTTTATTGGAAAAACTTGGTGGAGTCAAAAGTGTACTCTTATGTTGACCTGTAAAATATCTTCGGACAGAAAACCTTGCAAGGACAGCAGCTAAAGTATTTTCTGCATAATCTAAGGTACATTGATGGGAATCAAAGCATCAGGTACTTCTGTTCCTATTCATTGAAGCTTTTTGAGTTTCAGAGTTTATTTGAATTCTCTAGCAATTTTTTTTAATTTTGTTAGTATGGCTTCAAATGGTAAAACTGACATCAAAACACTATCTCAGATAAACTTGGAAATGATATTATGATTTCTATTAGAGTGTTTGAATAGTGAGAAAGAGAAACAACGTACAAGAAAAGTGTATTTTCTCACATTTTTCCTTGTTTGGTTTTCAAGAAAACGTAAGAAAAAGAAATATGTTTTCCATCATAGTGGAAAACCTCTTCCCAACCATTTTCCCACAAAAAATGCAAGGAAATGAGAGAAAGTGAGATCAACGTTATGCACATTTTCCTTTCTTTCTAGCCAACACAAGAAAAAAAATGATAGGAATATTAATTTCTTTTTCTTTCTTGCATCCACTTTCATTATCTCACTATCTAAACAGACCCTAAGGATTCTATCGGACAACATCTTAAAGAATGTGAGGAGCAAAGACAGGAGCTGAGCCCTGCATTTTTTTATTTGGACCCTAGTTCCTTTGTTGCAGTGCCAAAGGGAAGGGTAAAATCAACGCTACCACCAGGTGGCCATTGGCAAGTCTCAAGATAATTTTTTCTGAGCCCGGTGGTAGCCCTAGATTGGCCTTCAGAGCTGTTGCAGAAGAACTAGAGATAGGATAAAAACTCTAAGGGGCCCTTATACCCAAGGCTGCCCTGATTTTTTCAAATTTTCCTTTCCATTCTTCACAAAGTTGCCCCGTGTAATCCTCTAATAGATTCTTGAACTCATCTCCAAGTTTGACTTCATCAGAATTTGTACCCGAAGCCATAATAACAAGACTCTAAATTGCAAAAAAATATTTTGACTCCATAAAAGCACGAGGAACAGAAACATACACACATAATCCACATTTCACCGTTCATACTCCATAATCTTCTTTAGAGGTAATAAAAATCAAGTTCAAATGGGAGACAGATAGATATTTTATAATAATAGCCAATTGAGAGAAAATATTTATCATGAAAAAGCGAAAAAGCAAACCTGTCGAACTCCTAAAGCAGCTTGTAAAGGTGTCTTGCTGGTATAAGGAACCTACCATACAGAAAGTATGCCGTTAGATAAGTTTGCTTAAGGAGGCAATTGTGCTAAAAAGCTATCCACACACCATAATAGAATTATCTGGAGTTGCAAAAGGTACCTGTCCAGTAAGCAATTCCCACAATACAATGGCAAAACTGAAAACATCTGCTTTGTGATCATATGGCTCATGATTAATCACCTTCAAAAGAAGTAGCAAAGAATTTTGAGATGCTAAACTATCAGCAGGGCTACACAAATATATGAGAACATGCTGAAGCGATGAAAATATAGTTTGAGACCTAAGCTAGATAGTATCAGATTAAAATGATGAAATGAAGTAGACCATATCAGATAATTAGTTTTATTGATGTCTGAAATGGTTCTGCCATTGAGAACACAAGTTCAAAAAGAACTTACTCTACCTTGTCCGTGAAAAAAAGGCTGGTTAAAATTTTGTGTAAACCCCAAAGCAGATCGAAAAATGCTCTCGACCAGAAAATTAAGTTCCCTAATTTTAAATTGACATTTGTATAGGACACACAATATCTCAAGAAACGGCAAGTACCACCACTAACTATACTTTAGTAACAAATGAAACCCCAATAACCAGGTCATACCTCAGGTGCCATCCATCGATAAGTTCCAGTCTCAGCAGTCATAATCCCCTCCGGATGTAAGAAACGAGCAACACCAAAATCTGCCACCTTCACAACCTATGTGTTCAAGAATACAATTAAAACATTTTGCAATAGCAAAACATATCAAGATATATATCAACACTCTTAAACTTAAACTGATAAAACATAACGTTTAAGGTTCAATGATAAGACTGAGTTTTAAATCAAACATTCAATCCTTTATAACCTTCCCTACTTCAACCAGCTTCAGTTGCGAAGCATTAAGACTTTTTTGACCTCCTCCAATCCTTCCTCTGAACCAATTAGTTATCCTGCTTTTCCTCGCCTTATACATCCCCACTTATATTATCCCCAGCACCAGATTCTAATCCCCGATTAGCAACAGAACTAAAAGTTTATAACAGACCGACTACTGACCTCCCTCCAAACCTACCTCAGCAACAAAATGTACCGCCATATTCAAATAGCTCAGTTCAAAGTTCCTTCTGAATTTTCCATGTTCAGACCATTCAAGCCATATACTAATTTGTATAATCCAGTGATGTTAACACTTACATAATTGGCATACCTCGCTCAACCATGTTTTCTAAACCCAGCCTCACAAGCATACAAACATTAACCAGAGAAAACCTACAAGAGTCTAATAAGGGCCCTTGAATGAGAGTTGATAACATAAATTGATACTAAAAAAGGGATCAGATAGACATTAGCATGTTTATAGATGGCACTATAAGGCAACAACAGTCCCCAAACGTTTCACCCATGATCAAAGTTTTGATGGCCAGATGCCCCAGATGCCCACTAATACCAATCCTCCTCCTTTACCACCATTCACTGATAAAGATCAAGACTTTTAAGTACCATTACACCAACATTTCCATGGTCAACACAAAGCAGAAAGGCATTCATTGCCGCATAGACGGTAGAGGGAAACAGTACCATTACAACATTGCACTTATTGTGTAGTTCCCTCAACAAATTTTAACATATATTCTATTGCTTATACTAATGATCCACATTTTTGGCAAAACAAAAGAACTTCAATATCAAAGTTTTAAAACACACACACAAGAAAGTGCATAGATTGTGCCATACATTGTCAGTGTCCATCAGCAAATTTGCTGTCTTCAGATCCCTATGAATTATATTATTTTTGTGCAGATATTCCATTCCTTTGCATATATCAAGAGCAAACCTTAGTATTAAAGGCAACCCCAAGAAATTATGATTCTTATGCAAAAAATCATAGAGGCTTCCTCCAGGCATATACTCTGAAACAAAAATATAACAGAAGATTAACATATAGAGCTAAGCATCACAAATCTAGATAATCAAGGAATCAAAAGTAGGCTTAGAAAAAGTTTTTTTCTAAGTATAAGGATACTCTTTCTTAATAGAGCATTAGTCAACCTGTGACTATGCACAATTCCGGACGCTTTGTAGAAGCACCAATAAATCGAACAATATTCTTGTGTTGAACCTCCCTATAGTCATAATCAACACAAAAGGCAATAACAAATGCAAGGTCAGAGTATGTGAAAAAAAGAAAGAAACAGGGTTCATTTTTTCAAAATATGATTTAAAAGCAACATACTGTGATATACATACAATATAAAAAATGAAAAAAAATAGCAGAGTTGAAGAAAATGCATCAAATCAAAATTTTCTGTGAATGGAGAGAACTGTTTTTCAAAACCCAATACAAAACCCAGTTCCAACGAATTCAAACTAAAAGTTTCTCATTAAGCAAACCTACTCTTTTAAGGAAGCTGATAATTGTGTTAATAAAAAATAAACCAGCACCAAGATTGCTTGAGTTGCTTTAACCAAAATATGATTCAAGACATACCGGATGCAGGACAGATACAAAACTGACAGCAAAGATCTTATCTAAGTAAGCTAAAACGACATGATTTACCCCCTTTCAGTAAAAGCACTAAATTAAAATGGAAAAGCTTGTTGACTTCCAATGGTAATACCTTAATATCGTAATTTCTTGAGCGAATTCTTCCATTGCCTCATTAACTTGGTCAGTTCTGAGAATCTTCACAGCTACATCAAGACCTTGATAAGTTCCATGGTACCTGTCGTTCAAAGACACCAAGTAAGGGCTACTTGCAACTGTTAACAAATAGGAATGCAAGGGAATTGAACATACAATTCTCCACATGAGCCATCTGCAATTTTGGGGCCCAATTTTAGCACTTTTCGGTCAATTTCCCAGTCATCTCTTCTTAAAGGAGCAGACAAAGTTTTCTCAGAAGCTGAATGAGACGGAGATGAACCAGCCCAAGATCCCTATTTTAAGCCACAACATCCCATCAGTCAAAAGTCTCAAATACTGGTGATCCAGAACTTGTGATAAATGTGCACAGACAGCAAAAGAACAATCCCAAGGGATTTTCTAGCATTCAACATCCTTCAAAAAGTGAGGCAGAGAAAAGCCCAATACATGACAAGACATGAAGAAGTACTCTAGCACAAAGACCAAATCGGAAATAAGAGTCAGGCATAATCCAAGAACAGACACATTGTACTACAAAAAATGCTAATCATAAGGAATCTCCTCCAAGAAAATATGACATGGCCATAATGTAATAGGAATTCTTAAGAGAAAAACAAGATGAAGCACATGACTACTATCAGAGTGAACCTAAGGATGGTCAGCAGTTAGCACTCTATTCATGAAAGAGCAAAAGCAGCATGACAAAAAAAAAAAAGACTCACAAAGACAAACAATAACAAGAAATGCAACCCATTCTTATTCCAACGCTTATCCAAACTTGGGAATTGGGACCAAAACCACAAGTAAGAAATAGAGCACTAGCATTGGCATTGTTCACAAAATTGTGTTAAGTACCTCATTTTCACCAATTGCTTGCCTCAGTGCTTCATGCAAACTTCCTGTTTCCTGACCACATTATTGCAAAGTCAGCAATATTGGCTTGGAACCTGCCATTTAAAAGAAAGAATCACGATGCTCCTTACTAATATAAAATTAATTTGGCAAAAAATGTGCTTGTCCTTTGAGTGATATCTAAGAAACCTGCTTATTAGACAATAATGCATGTGAACTCCACCGTCCACAGTTCATAAGATGTTTTTTTTTTCCTTGGCAAAATAAACACTGACATACAAATATACACTAGCAATAAAACTGTCACTAGTGATAAGAAAACAACTAGCAAAATGTTTACATTAAACGCAAAAGTGAGGATCGATATTTATCAGGATTTGATCATTTATTGAAAGATCAGGCAATGCTAAATTGCCAATGTTGCAAGTCTGGGACACACTTCAAAAAATAAGAAGCACAGTCATTGCCACCAAAATTTTCATTATCTCCAGTCCTAATCCTTTCAATTCAAAAGTGTAATCATATCCTAATTACTATTGTACATTTGAGAAAACACAAATCATGATTACCACAATAAGACAAACGCTAGAAACAGTGTCATTTACTCAAGCAATGGCAGGATGTTATTTAAATTTCGCACGAGAACGTACAATAATACTGAGTACATATATATACTTTTTATCTTTTTATGAGACATCAAATTGTATAATCTGGTACCTCCATATGCCAACCATCAACAACAAATACATCCAAAGAATAGCCATCAGAAGTCGAAAAAACATGTGCTTCCCGTATGTTTAGACCTATGTCTGAAAGCAAAGCAGACAGCTGTAGAAACAACACTGTCAACAATCACGCCAACCAAGAAAAAGTGACAAAAAAGAAAAATCATAGAATATGCACAAGAAAACATAACAAAGAACACAAATCCTTAGCCTGTTAGAGATTGCTATATCTACAAAGATATAGTGCATGTAAAATACTCCCTATCAAATCATGTGGCTATAATTAAACATAAAATTTGTCCGAGCTTAAATGTTCTAATTGTGATGAATCACTTGAATGATAACTCAGTTTTAACAATTGCAGTTCTGACATGATTATCCAGGTACATTAAGACATACAATATGATGCTGGTGGATGCTGCACTTATTTTGCTTCCTTCAAGCAGATTCTGATTAAAATAGCATAAAAAGAAATGAAACTTCAGTAAACGTGACAGGTTCTGAGCTCTTTACGTGATGCACTCTAAAATGGTTGGAGTTAAGAAGGCAGTTAACTTTGACATTATGTCACCAGTGTCCAAATCAACAAGCAGCAAGTATAGCACAAAGCATTATAAAAGAATAAAATTTAAAAAATAATAAATACCCAAATACCTGGCTAAGAAGCTTGGGCTTGTCTACTGTAGAAAATGTTATCTCATGCACTGGGGTACATACAGTCTCCTTCCTGCGTCAACTTGCATGATTCAGTATAAGCCTATAACCATGTGCATATCATCCTTGACTGCCATATGTTATAAATGAAAAATCTGAAATAGGAACACTTCTAAATTTTTTTACTTTTGTCATCCAGCCTATCTAACGGTTATATGTTCATTTATTGTTAGTAGTAGGGAAACACCAATAAGTGATCAACAATGTGAATCTGACCATTTTTCTCAACATCATAGTGCTAAACATGCCCTACTGGAGGCACTTCAAATCATGCCAGTTGTATCCAAGATATGCGCACGTAATCTTGAGTCAGAAAATTCAGTCATCCATCATACTCAATCTACAAATTTTCCAGGCTAAAAAACACTTTTGTATGAAAGATTAAAGGAGGACCAAGAAGCCCACCAAAGTAAACTAACATAATCCCACCATCCAACAATACTGGGCAACCCAATAAACCAAATATCAGAATTCATCTGCCATCACTCTCATGTTCTTAGAACTAAGTAAATGGTTCAATGTATCTTATCAGCCATCACATTTTTAATATTAGTTACAGATGTGGTATGACAAAAATATTGACAACAAAAAAGTTAAAGAAGCTAAATCAAAGAGAGAATATACATATACATATATCAGTCAAGTAGAAGAAATAAAAAGAGATAATATGACAGGACTGGGGTACCCTTCTGATCAAATGAGAATTTATATAGTAAAGATTGTTATGAACATTTACAATTCTCTGACCTAAAGAAGAACAAAAACCAATTTGTGCATACCTTCCGGAAAAACTACCCAGAGTATCTCTTTTCTCGGCGTAATCATCAGCAACCTTTCTTACTTCCAAATTTAAGTCCTCGAGCTTTGAACAAGGTTCAAAATCAATTTCGTGGTCCTCATTTCTACTAACAAATGTTCTGTACATAATTTGAGTAAAAGAAAGGCAATAAACTGCAGTAATCTGATCATTCGCAAAAGAATCAACACCCTGGTTATAATGGCTGACCTGACATGGGCGGAATCTGTAGTATGTGTGCTTCCACAACATGCAGGTTGCACCATGTAGCCATTTCCATCTGCCTTAGTCCACATATTCTGTAATAAAAAGCAAAGGGAGCATAAAATATGGGCATTAGATTCAAAGGGTAGATACATCAAGATACCATGATAGCATCCTGCAATGGCAAAGGTAAAACCAAAACAATACTTGCTCTACCCTTCTCAGAAGAAGAAAAAAAAAGTAAAATTGAATGAAATGGAAGATTAGACGAAGGGAACACGAGACAATCTCCAGTTCTGAAATTTCTAAAATATTAAACAACTTGTTTACTGTGCAAATCATGAACTCATAACCAGAATATATACCCTTAGCACTCATCTCCATAAAAGTTGTAGCCTAAATGCATCTGTAAAGAAAACAAACCCATGACACAGAAGTGAGACCCTGCAGTATATAACATTCCCAGTATATAGCATTCCCTATGGAGCCTACTGTTCAATAAAGACAAAACAGGAATACGAATAAATAATGAAAAAGAAGCAAACATTGATACAAGAGCCCAAAGAGTGCAGTGGATGCGAGCAGCAAGTACTGTGGAAGACAAGATTAGTTGGCAAGCTAACATTTGTTTGAGTTAATTACAATTATTTGCATTTTCTTTTTTGTTTCAGTTGTAACCAGCCTCTTTTATGTAAATAATCCAAGTAAATAGCCATCTTGTATAAACTGTAAACACTTTTTTCAACTAGTGGAAGGTTTAGTGGTTGAGTTCAAAACTTTCTTAATCAGGACTATCCAAGTAGACCCTTCAAATTTGGCAATCTGAACTCCTACACAAGCATACTAAGAAAATACCTCAACAAAGCGAACATGGAAGGCAGGTCTCTTCTCCGGATCTTTAGCGTCCGCCAGAAGCTGCTGATGCACAAGAACATCCTCCACCCTCTCTATGTACACATCAACTCCGTAACTAAAGAACATCAACAAGATTAAACACTAAACAACAATCCCTAATTAACCACAAAAACATGCAAAAGAATCTAAGAACAGTAGCACCAACAACGACAAGATCGCACAACAGATTCCACGAATGAAGAAACCAGAACTTCCATTACCGCAACAAATAAAAAAAAAACGCGAAAAGATCTTTCGGAAGAAGAAGATCGCCGACCTGGGAGGCAGCCGGCTGAGGTGGGCATGGAGCTGCTCGCGCCACTCCGGGTTCGCCACAACCTCGTGGCCGCCCTCGAGCAGCCGGCCAAAGATGTCCGCGCGGAAATCGTAGAAGCCTCCGCCGCCGGCCGCCACCCCCCGCGGCGGCGACGAGCTCTCCCCCACCCCCTCCGTCAACTCCATCCCGTTCCGTCACCGTCACCGTCACCGTCGCGGACACGCACGCTCACTTAAGAACAAGATTAGCGGCACCATAATCCCACACGCTTAAAAAAAAAATTTAAAAAAACGGAAGCCAATAAAGACCCGAAGTCCACGGGCGGCGGGGCCCACCGAGAAACCGCGAGGCGGAGCAGGAAGAAGGTAACCGCCGGCCAGCGCCGCCGTGTTTCCCACCGGCGACGGGGGATGTGAGTCGATTTGATGCTTTGATTGATTTGGTGAGATTTGAGGTTCAGAGGGGGGGAGTTGGGGGGGGAATATATGTATTATTATTAGTATAAAGAGTGTAGGGTTGGGGGTGGGGAGTGGATAGGGATAGGGTGCCTTTTAGGATATTCGGGCCCGTACAAATATATGATATGATATGATGATTGTTGATTGGCGGACGTGGAATTTGGGACGAATTTACGGTTGTGCCACTGGGGAGCTCCGCCGGGCAGGGAGCCGTGTCGAGGGGCGTGGGTGGGGTTGGTGTCTGGAAGGGTGGGGGTGTTTTCGGGAACTAGGGTTTTCCGGGCTGGGCCACCCTTTTTTTTTCGCTGGGTTTTTGGTTTTCCTAATATTGGCCTCCAAAGTCGAAACGGGCTTTGACTTGACTTTGTTGCCCGTTGATCGTTTATCTGGTGGTTAGGGTTGTATTATTATAATAATTAAAAATTAAGCTAGGTACTGAGAAAACTAAGCTGCATCGGGTTAGGTGGTTGAAAGCATTGTCTTTTTTTTTTATCAAGGCTGAAAATATATACTTAAATTTTGAGATGAAAGGGTTCCTGTCCGGATCAAAAACTTACTTATTCTCCTAATTTTTTGACAAACTAAAGTATCTTATTTTTTTAATCGATTTCTTATCAAACTAATTTAAGTTGACGACGATGCCATCTTTCCATCTGTACTTTCTTCTAGCCTCACGCCATATTTCTGTCAAAATAAATAACATAATATACATTATAGAACAGCTTTTATTAGTGATCCTGGACGACTCGAGCGTAGAGCAATCTCGAGATTGATTACTACAATCTTCTGCTATAAATCAAGCACGTCAATCCTCTCGATTTTAATACTAATTTTATCATTAAAAAATATTACTGATTTTAAAATTAGAGTTTAAAGCTTAATTTGCTGTAAAAGTATATATTAGTTCATCGTAATGCTTAATTATTGTTTTTGGACCAGTTATTAATTGTTTTTAGTTATGTAAACAATTCTTGTCAAAGCATACTTGTATCGTTAAATTTGTTTAGTAATTATGTAGAAATTGAACTCTCAGCTTCCAAGCTTTCCATGACTGCATGAATACAAATAATTAATTTACACTACAACCTTCTCGCATGAAAAGTTGCATGAGCACTCGACTGACGTATGACTGTAATTGGCAAAGATAGTTTTCTAATGAGTCAAGAACATATAATTCGCAATTGCTATATCCACTTCGTTTCGTCCATCAAATTCAATATTATTAAGAATTTGCATTATTGGCGGGCATTTGAGTCTAACATCAAGAGCTCTCTTACTGGTTTCATGTAAGATTAAACTCCCGACATTTGAAGGTGGTGCATGTTTTATTACGTTCGCCTTCACACCTCAAACACAAGAACATTGGTCAGGACTCGGAATTAGTGAAGGATTAGAGTCGTGATCAATGAGGTATACGGTATGGTTTATCTTCCACCGTCCACATAATTAAAGATTGAAAGTGGGGCTAATGTACATTTGATGCCTTATTTTAATGCAAAGTTCCCACCAATTAGTCCTCTCTATACGGTCCTTTTCGTGCCTGTCATAGTCACTTTCTAAGATAATGAAGTAATCCATATCCACTCACCAATTCATTTGCATCTCTTACCCGCCTAAAAAAATATACAACTAGCGTTATTTTATCAGATATATATTTAAAGAAGAAACCATGGACCTCTTAGGTTGTTTATCCTTCTACTTCACATTGTCATGTTAGTTGTTTTCTTGTGGCGTTGACATAAGATCAATAAGAAGAAAAGAATATACATTGTAATTGAAAGTGATGTGCTTTTGCAAGTGGGTAAGTGCTGCCACTATTGTATGTGTTCTTTCGATTTAGTAATTGACTCAAGGCGCCATTTGAGTGTAAAAGTAGCACTGGGTACAATCTCTTGTCAATTATATCAGATCTTGCAGGGATCAAAATACTTTGTATGAATCAGAATGATTGTGCTGCTGGGCCTGCCAACTTGGTGGTGAAGATGCGTGAAATTACATGTATTGGGTGGGACGAGCATCTTATAATGGTAGTTTAATGAACAAGCTACAACGAGTAAGATAAAAGGAGATGATTGCCCTTATGCTGACTAGCCCAAATTTATCCATAGAAATATATTTGCAATTAAGCGAGGATCCAATGTGTCAAGCAAATCCTTAGTCCACGCATGACAGCGAGTATAACAGTGTCAATAATGCTTGGGAAAAAAATAAGGCATTTACGGAACGCAGATTTTGGGAGTGATGCTTTAGAGTGCATTTGGTTGATCATCTTCTCAACCATGCCCACAGTATAAATTTATTATGTTATTTAAATTTCATTATTTAGATTTCAATTTTACAAATCCCCTAACTTCTAATTAAATACCTTCTTTCCAGATATTAACCATTTCAATATATTTTCCTCATTTGATTAGCATTTTGAAGTTCCAAGCATTCGAAGATCAAAAAACTTCACGAAGGATCATAAACAATTACTAGGAAGTTAGAGTAACATAATGAGTAAAATAGACTCATTTCTTAACTATTCATTAACTAGCAAAATCATAACTTTTACATAAATGAACTCACGTTTATCAAAACGACGACTCATGGACTTCTGCGTCAGGGAAGGCACAACTTCAACAACAATCTGGATCACTGGAATTCTGGATAATTGATTGCCAAAAACCTGTGATTTTCAATTCAATACTGGTTGGCATATGGTAAAAAGCAGAGATTCTGATATAATGATATTGTAGATTTACCACCATAGAAGGTCTCTTGATAATTCTTGCTTGCGTTTGCTATTTGTATCAGCAAGAGGTCGTGTCGGCCAAAATTTGCGAATGACATCCCGTTTCTCTGTGACTATATCCGGTTTTTTGGGGTCAAGCGTCGTTGCAGACATAGTGTCCGCATCACCCTTTGTTTTCTGTTTCTGTGTAGACAAATAGTTGAAATTAGATTGTCATTTGGTGTGGCTGAGTGGACTTAACACATAATAAAGTTTAGGTTCTGAACAAGTACATCAGATACCCATTAGTGAAAACAAAAAAACAATGCAGCCTCTGTCGGATGAATAAGAGATTCCCCACTATCAACTACTGGCCACATTAGAAAAAAGCAAGAAAGTTCCTTCAGATTTCTCTCCTGAATTGAACTAAGTGCCTGAGATTTATCGAACTTTGAGAGATAAAAATCACATTGCCTGTTTGCAGTAGCTACTCCAGAGCCAACTTCTGTTCTCGAATAGCTTTCTTATACACCAAAAAAAGGATACATGTGGTGATTACTTCTATTGGTGATTAAAACTACCACTTACCAATTTCTTCAATTAGATCGCCCCACTTAACTTTTCTGAGATATTTGATGTTCCATAGATCATAGTGAAAAGAAGACCTCTTCTTGCCACCTAAAAAAAGAAGTTAAAAATGTCAATATTTGAAGAAAGAAAATATGCTCAAAGATGTTTCTCAATTCAGACATAACCAAATTTTAGAAGTTCATAACTGCAACAACTGATTGAGACACCTTATTATGAAAACAAAGATTAAATGGTGAGCAAAACTGTGTTCCCAGCCTCAATTGATCAGAATAATGTATGATAATGACCTAACCTATTTGCTCTCCATTTAATTGCAACTGTTTTCTTTTTGAATTCCACCCATCTGCCAAAATAATGGATGCAATATGAGGAAGATGTATACACAATTATATAACAATTACAATAATGGATATGAAATGTAATTTTATAGAGGGTGAAATAAATCACATAGTTCCATTCCCAATTGGGAATGAATGAATGGTGACAACAAGAAACATCAATAGTTGTATATAGACAAACCACTCAGAGAACTCTTGACAACCATATCCGCAACACCGTATGCATTGCATTTGTGCTGTGGTATCTACCATATTAAACACATGAATCAGAATTAAAATAAGTTGGTAAGCTTCAGGTCACAAAACCCACTTATCTCCCTAAAAATTCAATTTCAAGCTTCGAACTTGAGGTGTTAAAGAAACATTTCCAGGTTGGGAAGTCTTTCAATAGATTGATGATAAAAAAAGGCAGCGCCTAACTACATTCACTATAGGCATGTAATGCTCTGGAGTTCAGCAAGAAATCAAATTTTATCATTTTCAAAGTTGAAAAATGCTGACAACTTTGAATACCATTTAGTAAAAAAAATGCAGAAAAGGTTGGGCAATCATTTATTTGGAACTTATAAATTGAGGGTAGGTCTGGTCAATATCTATCAACACTTAAAGTTTGGTAGCATAAAAGCACAAATTTGTAATGGATTAAAGACAGATAGAAGAAGGCTTAAAAGGATGTGGATAAAGGCAATAATAAAAAACCATTTTTATTTGAATGTTGAAATGATAAACAATCAGAAAAGGTGAGAAAAAAATCCATATTCCCAGCCTCAATCATTTGGGATCAAGTGGATAGAAGTTCTCAACAATGCGGATGTCAAAAATGATGATGATGGCAAGGATGGTAATAATGATGACAATGAAGACAACCATGATGATGATGACGGATAAGGATGCCAACAACCATGATGATGAAAAGGTGCAGCATAAATTTTGTATCTAAGAACTGCAATTAGCTATGGATACAACTAACAGTTCCAAAGAAAAATATTTTATAATCAAATCAAAAGTGTCAAAAAAAAAAGAAAGAAGTTGTTTCATGATCAAATCAGAAACTTCCAAATAAGAAAGTAGGAGACCATAATAAGTCTCTTGTGATGAATGAAAAATAATCTTGATCCTCTTAAATTCAAGCATTTGAGACAATCGTCCCACAACCTTCTCACTAGCAGTAAAATCACACAATTACCTTCCAGTGCCATATAAATTCGCAGAATTTCTCCATATTGGGAAAGAATCTGTCGCAATTTTGCAGGACCCATTCAAGGAAGAACTTGACTCAAGTAGCAAATACCGCGCTTTTCAGCATCAGCAGCTTCTTTCATCAAATGCTTCTTCTGTTTATTTTTTCCATGCTCCGCCTTTCATCATTTAAAGGCGTAGAAAATGCAATGCCGCCTTCCACACAATCACTTCTTTCTACATGGCCATCCTCATCCATTGTCATCCTAACACAATAAACTAGGAAACTAAACAACATAAATTACATATGACAAACCCCTTCGAAGAAGTTGATAGTTTACAATCAAGCATCTTTTAATGTCTAAGATTCATTAACCAGAGACTTTTGGTTAGCATTTTAACATTGTACGTAGGTTCATGAGTAAGCAAATAAATTAAACATCAAAATTGATCTGATTAGTGCATTAATTCTTCAAAATTCTTACATAACGTCATTGTTCTACAGCCACAGTGATAGTTTTAAGTATAAGGCATCAAAATCAAGCCCTGATAAAATTAATTGTTTACTTCTGAAACAGTCATATGAAACAGACCTTTACTTCCTGAATTTAAAATGAGATGAGTTGCAATGAGATTGTGCAGAAAATGGACTGCTGGATTGGCAGTATGCACTATGATACATTTATCCATCCATTTGAGACTTCTATGACAACTGAGCTTTGTATGCGATTACCTAATTTTAAATCTCTTTGCTAGTTTATTATCTTGGAGATGATAAGCAGATGTAGCTTTTCATCATGGTCAAATAGCATGATCCATGGAAAGCTAACATTGTTGCGAAGTGTTTGGACGAACATAAATGAATAGATAAATAAATGTTGCTGCTTGAATGAATCAAATAGATAACAAGGGACTCAACGGTTTGATCCCCTAAATCTAAGCCAAAAGGTGAGGAATGCTTTGGACGGTTTTGACCATAAATATTTTTTAATCCTTGTCGTAGCTAATGTGTTGGTCGTGGCTCTCATAAAAGCACGAATACAACCAAAGTTATAGATATGTGTTTGGTGATCACTTCCTCCAAAGTGGGTGTTTTAATCTCATTGAGGGCTAAACAAAAATACGTGGTTGGTAATGTGAGATTATCAATTGGTCATCACAACAATGATTTTTACAGTAGTTAGAATTTGAAAAAGAAAAGGTAAATAGCAAATACCACTGCAAAACAAATGATGACAGAACTAAGTTGAAGAAAACTACATGAACAATAATAAACACTCACTGTCAATTCATGTTCTTCCAAATGAAACTATAATTTTTTTGTTAACTATTTAGCCATCATACTTTATCTATTTGAAACATTACAACACCTTTTCTATCTCGGTAGTCAGAAGAAAGATACTAAGTTAATACTACTGTAAAAAAAATACATGATTAAACTATATTAATGTTTTCCCATGTGATACTATATCTATCCTAACTACTTAATCAATCATTATAAATATATCTATTAAAATTGCCTTCAAAATAAAGAATCATAACTCACTGAATTTAGAGGTAGCACAGGTATTGCCAATCCTAACTAGGGTTTCGACTCAAATAGTTGGTATTCAGCGGAGAAAGACGAAGATTATAGAAGCGCAAAAAAAAAAAAAAAAAAAAGCCTCACCAGGTGAAGCGGCCCGCAATCTATTACAATACGCAGACCGACGCTTTGGTCGGCGGCGGCGACAGCGGTAGCCGGGGAAGAAGAACCCGGTGGAATCGATTTTTATGGGCCAATTGGGCCCAACAGAAAATTCTTTACGGGCTGAGCCCATTTCGCTGTAGGGCTTCAAATCAAATAATAATAACAAATAAGCCCACTTCGCTTTAGGGCTACAATCAAATGATAATATAAATGGGTAATCAGTAAGAAGCCCACTTCGATTCAGGGCTTCAAATCAAATAATTATAACAAATGGGCCTAATCAGAATCGGGGTAATATTGTCATTTCAAAAAGTTTGCGTCTTCTCCCAGATATATATGGGATTCTAGGGTTTGATGGCGGCCGTCGGGGAGTGCTGACAGCGCCGTCGCCAGATCGGTTTCGTCTTCGGAGGTGATTTCATCGTTCATCATTGCATTTCCTCTCCCGATTGTTCGTTCTACTATGTGTTGTTGCTGGTTGTTCTTCGTTTCAGATGCGTATGTATGCGCCTACATTTAGCTGAGTAATGCATAATCTTTGGTGTTTGGGTTCTGAGATTCAAACATGCGAACTGTTTGTTGTTTAAATTTGTGACTGTTTGATTGCGGTAAATGCTTGTCTTTTTCTGTTAAGAGTTAGGATTAATGCTTGATCTGATGTTTGAATTTGTATTGCGTTGTTTGCACTTGTGATTCAAATATTGTTGGGTTGTTGAGTGATGCTTTTTGTTTTGTGGGTAATGGGTGAATGCTCAGACGAATTTTGTGGTAGTGGATGATCATGAATGTCTGGTTGTGGTGGTTTTTAGGTAAGCGATGGTGAAGCATAACAATGTTGTGCCCAATGGGCATTTTAAGAAGCACTGGCAGAACTATGTGAAGACATGGTTCAACCAACCCGCGAGGAAGAAAAGAAGACGCCTTGGTAACCATGTTTAAGTTGTTGCAGGTTATTTTCTTTTCATCATTTATTTTGTTGATCGCTGATGCTGGTGTCTGTTCTAAATGCCAGCTCGTCAGAAGAAAGCGGTGAAGGTATTTCCCAGGCCAACTGCAGGTCCTCTTCGCCCCATTGTGCATGGCCAGACTCTCAAGTACAATATGAAAGTGAGGGCAGGGAGAGGATTTTCACTTGAAGAACTCAAGGTATTTAAATTCAACTTGAATGGTGATTATAGGTGCTGCTCTCTTTTTTGCCTTGCAAACTGTTGTTTTGGAAAATTTTACTCGATGCATGGCCTGCTTTATTTGTAATAATTTTGTAGTTATGTTTTATTTATTCATTTATATATGTTATCAGGCTGCTGGCATTTCGAGAAAGGTGGCTCCCACTATTGGTATTGCTGTGGATCACCGTCGAAAGAATCGCTCCTTGGAAGGTCTTCAGGCTAATGTTCAAAGGTTAAAGACATACAAAGCTAAATTAGTTATCTTCCCAAGGCGACCTGGAAAATTGAAGGTGATTTTTTTTTTTAAAGATTTTGCAGGCGAGAAATCTATATGGTTCTTTGATATGTAGACATTTTAATTGAATAAATCTGTTACAGTTAAAGTCATGTGTTTATAATTAAAGAACACACCTAGGATTGGGATATAGTGCTTGTTGTACTCTTACTGGGCTTGGTTGGTCAGCAGTGGGAGTTTACGTTCCACATTTAATAGTGCTGATGTACCCTTTTGCAGTCTAGATTTTATTTGTGTTTCACCTTTATGGAATTCAATCCACTTTATCATAAACCTTGTTGATTTGAATGCTTTGAGGTATTTATGATAATCACTGAGCTTTTTCCGCCAATGCAGAATGGTGTGGCAAGTAAAGAAGAGCTGGCGTCTGCTACTCAAGTCCAGGGCGAGTACATGCCTATAGTGCGTGGGAAGCCAGGGGTTGAACTTATGAAGGTAACTGATGACTTGAAGGCGTTCAATGCCTACCAGAAGCTTCGTCTCGAAAGGACGAACAAGCGGCACCATGGAGCAAGGCTGAAGAAGGCTGCTGAAGCTGAAAAGGAGGATAAGAAATAGTTGGGTTTGTCAGATCATAGGGTGATAATAGCTTGTCTAATTTTTTTTCCGAACGTTGAGTTTTGCTTCTGTTTACTGGACTGGAACTTTTTGTCCCCTATCAAGCATTCTTATTGCGTAAGTTATAAGCTTATGTCTCCTATGAATGTTCTTAATGTTGTTGAATGTCTTCTATCAAGTGTTCTGGTTCCGTGCATCTATATTGATTGCGTAGTTATACTTTGTTTTAATGTTTGATATGTGATTATAGTTTGCTGTTGGTTTCTTGTTGTGCATGACTTATTTTAATGTGCGGGTCGTATTCAACGCAAATATACACACTCTATTTAACGCTGGAAATTCACGCATCAAAGCTCTCTTCCCGGAGCATACATTTTATTTAACTCAAGCGAAGTTCCGTCATTTTATTCGACATCTCTGCTATTGTGCATTGATGCAATGTCTTTTACTCCTAAAATTACAGTGTAGCTTTTGTAACTGTCAAACTTCGGAGTCTTGTTAGAGACGATGGCGAGAGGCAAGAAGACGTAGAAGAATGTATTAGTACGGTCACCCTTTCTCTGATTTTCGGGAGCTTTTTTGGTTTTGTACAAAGCATTTCTTCTATTCCGCTCTCTTTGTTCATTACCAACTGTATGTTGTCCATCGTGGATATTTTCTCCATAAAATCTAGCCTACGAGCTGAACGGACACTTTCTTGTGTATGTTCCACGTAGTAAGATGAAATCATCCTCCATGCGGCTTAACTCAGAAGAACTAACTAGTATCTTCCTCACTACTAAATTCCTTGTTAATGCCCCGAACAATCTAATTTTCGAGAAAACAAGTCAATAAATCTAATTTAGAAAAAAAAAGTTGGAAATAAAGCATGAAACTTCGTATATAATTCTAAGAGACTATGTCAAACGGAAAATTAGCTTCCATTACGTGTGTCAGGGACAAAGAAAATTCACGAGTAAATTTTATTGAATGCAGGGCTACCCAGTCATATGTTTAAACATTGCATCAAATAGAACACCCAAAAAATATCCATGTATTCAATGGCATGGAATTTAATTAAAGGCATGAGTAAAAGGGCCAAGTTGTAATACCTTTTTTTTATTGATGAGTGCCTTTAGGTTGTAGTTACTATAGGCAACCTGGCATAATAGTGATCAACAAATGTTAGTACGTACTTAAAAAAACGGTTAATCATTAGAGTAAAGAAATCATGACATGATAGATGCATGGATACAATACAAAAATGTATATAGCCATAATAACAAGCGAAAAGAGTTCAAACATATAACAATAAAAAGAACACACAAGAAAGACATTAATAATAATAATAATAATAATAATAATAATAATAATAATATTATTATTATTACTATAAAGGGGAGAGATATATACATGAAGAGTTACACTGTTCTAAAGCTTTTTTTTTAAGGTCCACAAAAGTAGGATATTATAATGGAACTAAAAATAAATAAATAGAAGAGTAGTATTCCCTTGGAATGAATTCAAGAACAAACACCATCCCCCAACCTGATCAAACGCGATCATCGTCCATGGATAGCCTGTCTAGGTTGCCTCAACTCACAAGTACAAATCCGTTGATCACCGTTCAGAAGGAAGGAGAATAGTATTCCTTTCTGAATGAATAGGTTGGAACGGCAGTCATAACTAGCATAGCGATTAGCAATTAACAACTGCACATCAATATATGTGGGTTGGTGGGCGGGATGGGTGAATGCGGAGCTAGGCTAATGGTTTCTTAACCGAGGGGATGCCATTCACGCGTACAATGATAAGCTTAGACCAGCAAATTGGGGCTCGTCTTGCTTAGAGTACCATATTATGAAGCAAAAGGTTGACGGAACTTCTCAAGTAAATTTGATGGATACTTCTAGTTACAATGAACCAAATATGTAGATTGCGATGGTCAACGTCAGATCATTCTGAATCAGTAGGAAATCAACAGCAATTTTTTCCCTGTTAACCGATAGTGTCCTTCAATAGATCTTTGGACGGTAAAACGTTGTGTTCTGCTACATATCCCAAAAGGAAAGGTGTGGGGAGATGATTGAGCAGCTGTTTACGAGGAACCTGTGCCAAGTATACATATAAATAAATTGTACGTACTGACAACCTGATTGGCCTTGCAGTTCCAGGTTCTGGAATAAATTCGAAGCCAGACAAGATCATCATGTTGGCATTATTTTATGTACCTTGATATATTGAGCTGCTCCGGTGTAAAAGGTTAATGGCTATCGATTACCGAATATTTGAGGATTATGCTATTGATGCATTGCATCTAAATGTTTGTTAAGAAACTATGATGTCCACTTTCTCTTGGTATCAACTTGATAAAGTTCTTTCCCAGGGGAAAAGAATGTCCACATAGTGTCCTGGTTTGTGTGTCATATCATGCAACTATGACCTGCGATACATACCAGCTGACACCGCCGACGATCTAGATCACATCAGGCTTTCCATCCAAGAATTAATCTTCCCAATGTCGACTGCAGCCTTCGGCGGCAGTGGTTGGCGGCGACGCCGACTGTGGTAAGCAGCAGCGGGTGAGATTCGATTATTTGGCGGGGAGGGAATGGGCCTTTATTGGGCCCATGAAAGAACTTTATCGGCTTGCAATTAAGATAGCCCCACTTCCCTTTAGGGCATCGAATATCAACAGATACGCATTTTGAGCAGGTTTTTTTTTTTTTTTGACGACCATATTGAGCAGTAACTGTTAATTTTGAGAAACCTGTACTACATCAAGTACTGATTTCTCTGAATGGCCTTGTTGCAGTGACAGGTTCTGGAATAAATTCAAAGCTAGACAAGATCAACTTGATATTTGTTTTTTCGAAGCCGGATATATATACTGAGCTGCTACGATATTTGTAAAGGTTGTTATCTATCGATTTCCGGATATAACAAGATCATGTTGGAGCATCCAATAGGTTGGCTAAGTGACATCAGATCATAAAAAACTTTGATCCCCACTAGCCTTTGTCTTGGTATCAACCCAGGGGAAAAAATGTCCACGAGTACCCTGCTTAATGGTCATGTCATGCAGCTATGACCTGTGTAAGTTTGTTACACATCCTTTGATCTCCTTGTGGTGATCTGATTATGCCATGCGCTCTTGCCTAAACTCTTCAATTATTTCTTGAATGGATAAGCTGGAACATTTGACACAAAAGTACCTTATTATACTTAATTACATGAAGGAGGTGATCAAGGATATTAACACTGCTCAGATCCAGTAATAACATGAGCAAGGGCATGCATCCATCTCTCAAATATTCGGTAGCAATTTTTCTTCATTCTTCATGATCAACAACATGCAAATGGACATAGAAAAGGAAGAAAGAGACGGTAAAAACATAATTAGTTGGTTTAGAGCACAGCAGATCCAAAAAGCTTCATCATCCCGAAAGTGACGAGCATGGCCAACCAACCTCCAAACATAATTCTAACGCAGGACCTAGCCATGGGAGCCTTCCCTAGTTTTGCACCGACTCCACCAAACACCAAGAGGGCTAAGGTCACCGTCGACGCCACCACCCAGAGCCTGACCTGGTGGTTGCTTATGAAGGCTGCCGTGAGCAGCGGCACCGCAGACCCCACCGAGAAGGCCAGTGCCGACGCCACCGCTGCCTGCACTGGGCTCGGAAGCGCCACCTTCTCACCACCGGCCTCGTCGAGCTCTTCCTCCTTCATCCTTTTCATTTGTGCCACCTTTGTTAATTAAGAAACAGATAAGCACAAGCTCCTCGTTATATTTTTGTTGTGATGCTAGAAAGTTAAATCCTTCAACAAGAAGTGTCACTAGCTTAGGCAATTCACAAGATTACACATCAAAACACTAAAAGTGTAAAACCCAAAAGCAAAAATCAACTAGTAAGATACAAAATTTGTTGATTAAATCATTGTATGGGAAACTATGTCCAATCAATGATTGATTCTCTTTATACCAACATATGAAGTTGTTATAAACTTCTAACTTATCGTTTGTCATAATATATATGTGCGTGTGTATATATATATATATATAT